>CBVK0101625604.1:0-10425 GCA_900067695.1 Picea abies | reverse complement strand
ATTTACCGTTGAGTAATTTGTATGAATCATTCATGTTCCTTTCCTGGAGTTCATCCGTGCTCCATGTCAAAAGATTTTGAATTTTTTAATCATATTTTTTCCATAAATACATTTTATTGCAAGATCTATTAAATAGATATCGATTTTCGGACGGAGAATAGAGATCCTTTCCTATGCCTCCTAACCTGTAAGTTTTTTAATGTCATGGTGTATGTAGTAAAATTCAATAGTGTGTATTTTTAGGTCGGGCTCTCCCTCTAGCTTTATAAGTTGATGGTAGTAGTATTATACAATATAGCTTTATAACTTGATGGTAATAGTATTATACAGTATAGTACGGTAAACCTACTCACCATTTTCATACATGTATTGCAAACCGTAGATCTGCTTTATCGGAGCAATAGACACAAATAAGTGTGCATATTTACACTAGAAAACAAATTCTATTATAATTAATGAGTACAGAGAGTGGTGATAATTCTTCAGAACATAATCCTGAGAGGGATTCCGTCGTAATGACTACATAACCATGAGAAAATCTGAAGTTGCCCGTTCTTGGAACCACGCGGTACTCGCATTGCCGCAGATCGAGCATGTCGATTCCGTGTATCCTGGAAGATTACGTGACAACCATTACAGTTTTTGGGCCCGACTAAAAACTTTCTCAGAATTGTATTCAGTTAATTGTGGTCGTTTGGTGATAACATTATTGCGGGATTAATTTCCGATTGAAGGCCCATCAAATGAGCCTTCAATGGCGCAGCTTATATTATCACCAAACTCCCACAATTAACCTTTCAACTGTCGTAGTTACAACAAGAGTCTGTGATCTCTTGTCCAAACTTGGCACTCAATCGCGCTACTGGTAAAGACTTCATGTACTTTCCACTCAAATTTGTTAGTTGTAAACCTCAATGTAGTAGTGACTTTACATGCCAGTTGTACGAGTCCGTTAGGATTCCTATCAAGTTCCTGATCTTTTTTATTTGTTGGAGCTTATTTAGCTCAGCTTTTTTCCCTTAATGATCTTTTTGATTTGCTGGAGCTTATTTAGCTCAACTATTTTCCCTTAATGAATGGGCTCTACACATTCTTGTTCCCAATCCATCTTCTCTATATTATCTTCTTTACTTCTTATTTTGTCATGGTATTAGAGCATAGGATGTAAGCCTCTTCACAGAGCATGGAGAGCAGCCTGATCCTAGGAGCAAAAGCACAGAGAATACATTGTTTTGCAGACGAGAGCATCAAAGGTAAGACTTCTCACAGATCTTGGAGAGCAGTCCACTCAAAAGATCCTTGGAGACAACAAAGCGCGACGAAGCAATGTTGCAGAAGGACGAAACTTTTAAAGATTCGTGAAATCCTTTCTTCAGGAGGAAGTTACAGAAGCAACAAAGGAGAAGCTACAGCTGCCGTAAGATCGACCACGGGAACCAATCTGAGCCATTAAATCAAGCTCAGAAAGGACGAGGAGTGTGCAGAGGAAACAAACGATTTTCAACCGTTAGATATGGGTGAGAGAAAGAATAGTCGTCAGATCAAGAAAAGGTGCATAGTGTTTAACCTCGAAAGTTCTTCAGAGTTTGTGTATTCAACGATTTCGTGCAAAGGTTGCAAAGGAGTCGAAATCTTTCAAAGTTCCGAAGTACGAAACGAATCTTGTCCGTCTAATTGAAGGACACGTGGTATCTGATCAACACTTTGTTGGTTTGTTGTTCGAGAGGAATAGCAGAAGGAAGTTATCAAAGTCCCAAAGGCATGAAATTCATATGGACCGTCCATCAAATAAGACATGTGGCTCCAGATCTCTCACTTCAGAGGCTTAGTACTCCGGAGGGTTTTTCGAAGTGAAGCATTGGAGCGAGAAGTGGAAAGAGCCCAAAGTCAATCTGAACCATTGAAGGTTGAGGACATGTGCCGACAGATCTGACACTCCGGAAAGTTAACACTTTGGATATTTGTGGTGTTGTGCATCTCGAAACTCCCAAAGCCCGGGACTTCAAAGTAAATCGTAGTTGCCCAATCAAGAGGACATGTGGAGGCCAATCTCACACTTCGGAGATTTGACACTCTGGACGTTAGCACGAGTCAGTAGACGAAAACTCTCGAAGGTCGGAGTTCCAAAGAAAATCTTGGTCATTGGTTTGCAAAGGTCTAAGGATCATTGGATCTACATTTCTACTGATAGTTTGTCACTTCGGCACTTCGTGAGTTTTTGGAATTAAGAGCGGCGGAATGCTTTGAAGCCCAAAATCCTGAAGTAACTATGAGTTGTTGATCTCCGATCAACGAGGACCGTTAATCTTTGCAACAACTTGACCATTCTACTATTCAGAGAAATTGAGGCATTCGCACGTCAAAACGCCCGAAGCCCCAGAGTGTTTGGTTCTCAGCCCCCAGTCACATGAGAAGATGAACTTGATTTTTTTTTTTTTTGGCTCTCGAGTAAACCAAGATAGCTTGATTCCGCCATTAAAGGGATTCATTGAATAAAGAACTGAACTCCGAGTTCTGACTCTGAAATATCTTGTGCTCAGATAATCAGATCTAGCAAGATCCATACGAGGTAACATGAAATTTCCTATAGATCTAATTTTTAAAAGAGGCTAGAGCCCGAATTTTGTTGTATGTTTTCATCAAGCATTATTAATGTGATGAGATAGAATAGTCTATCCACAAGTGTGATCGAATTGGTGAATGAACAACCAAGAAACGTTGTCATGGGTCAACAAAGATGACTCAGGAAGTCCAGAAGAGATCTCAGACAGATATGGAAAGAGAACAAGAAAGAAATGGAAACATATTTCGAAAAGATAAATGAAGAGGTTCCAGTTGTACCCGAGGTGCTCAAACAGGAAGTAGATCAGATGAAAATTGATTATATTTGGAGTAAATTGAGCATGAATCTACCATTACCGCCTCCATATAATGGTAAGAATTTTGAATTTTGGTCTGTTAGAATGAATTCTTATTTGTGTCTTGTATATTGTTATCATAATCTACATGATCATGAAAGGAATGCATTAGCATTGCAACTCATCCAACAAGCCTTGGATGACAGCATGTTGTACAAGGTTGCAACAACAACATCTTTGAAAGAAGTTTGGAGTATTATAGAAACAAAGTACAATGAAAGAGGGAGAAATAATTTATTGAATGTTTCCACTCTGGAAGAAGCATCTGTGTTTGAAGCAGAGCTACGAGAGGAACATAAGGAAGGAGAATATATTTCTAAAGCAGAGATACCAAATGAATAGAAGGAAGAAGCATATGTGTCTGAAGAAGAGCTACCAGAGGAACATAATGAAGGATCATCTGTGTCTGAAGCAGAGCTACAAGAGGAAGAGAAAAAAGGTGCATCTGTGTGTAAAGCAAAGCATGAGAAAATTGTAAAAATTGATGGTGAAGCTATCAATACAACAACCGACATTGATGAACTTATTCCAATAGTGTTTGTTGATGAAAACAAAGGATCAACATCAATTATATTTGATGAACATTGTGCAAAAATTGGTCCCTTTGAAACATAGGTAAGAAATCTTGAAATTGAATTTGATGATGATAACCTATCTTATGATGAGTGCCTTCAAATAATGAAAGAGAAGAAGAAAAATGATGAATTAATGTTTGGAGGAGAAAGCCTATTTGACATTTAGAACAAAGTGGATGATTTGGTGACTGCATAAGCAGTGCTTGAAAGAAGGTTTGATGACAAAAACATTCAAGTCACTACACTTACGACTTTCAATGATGCAACTGAATCAGAAGTTAATGTTGATGCATATTTGAAATGGATTGAACAATCAATCTATGATGATGATGATGATGGTAATTTCTCTCAGAAAGAACAGAAAGAAGAGAATCAATATGGTTCATGTTATAATTTTTTTCATATTGACAAAGTGTTTGAGTATGCAGCCAGAAGAAGAAGATGAAGACATGGATGCCGATTTCAATGAAGACCAGATTGAAACCATCTTCAGGAAATGGAGTTTTGAAGAAATCAGATTTTATTCTGAGTTAATGTGGAGATTGTCTACTCATTGTAAAGCCCAAGTAGTGAAGGGCATTGATGATAGTTTGCAGAGGTGGCATCAAACCACTGTCAAAGAAAAATTTGTTGCAGAAGAAGTTGAAGGAAACATACATAAGCAACCTGATCAAATTCTGAATATGAAGTTGCAACTAGAAAGACAAAAGACAAAGCACATAGCCTTCATTATCAATGCCAAAATGAAAAAAATGACGAGATTAGAACCAATACAGAGTTTGGAAGAAAAGAAAGAAGAAACCCGACTCAAGTGCAAAGTTGAAGTCTAGTTTTCTTGTTATGTATTGTAAGCCTAGCTGACATAGACCAACAGGCATTTGCATTTTTGAATTTCTTTTTGTTAAATGCCATTGGGTAAATCCATTTATTGATTTCCAAATGCAACACTTAAGCTTTATCAATGCTCATATATGTAAACGTTGAGTTTAAGAGGGAGTGTTAGTTGTAAACCTCCAACGTTGAGTTTAAGGGGGAGTGTTAGTTGTAAACCTCAAAGTAGTAGTGACTGCACACTATAGGATTCGTGTCAAGTTCTTGATCTTCTTGATTTGCTGGAGCTTATTTAGCTCAGATCTTTTCCCTTACTAAATGTTCTCTACACATTCTTGTTCCCAATCCCTCTTCTATGTATTATCTTCTTTACTTCTAATTTTGTCAAAATTATACAAGTAAAATACCATATCGATGTGACTTTCAACAACAACACATGAAGAAAGACCTTGATGTGACAATGATGAAAATGGCCATGGCCAGAAACAAAACCATGCAACCGATCACAGGAATGGAAGAAGTTACAAATTTAAATGGATGAGCATTGTCTGTATGTGTGGGAGAGAGTATTGCAGCGCTCATGAATAAATACGTTGCTTCCAGATTCCAAATCCAAACCAAAACTAGACCTAAAGGACATAGCTTCCGGATTCCAAATCCAAATGCAGTTGTCTTTCGCATTCAATATTGACCAACTTGTCGAGATGCTCTTTCTTTGTTTTCGTCTTACTTTTGTAGTAAGGCAAGGGCAAAGATAAAATTGTATCATGTTTACAGTAATAGTTTTTATTTATTTCTTTGAGTGCGTTGTTACTAGAATTTAGATATCACCATTAGTGCTGCATGAAATATGGCAATCGCTTAGGTGGTAATATATTAGACTTGTTTTAATTAAACACAACTTTTTTTATCAAACTAAATGTTCTTGAAATTTTAAAACTTTTTCAAATTTGTGTAAAATTTATAAGCTATTTTATAATTGATTATAGGGTTTGATTTCACTCCATTGACGTCACTTTTATTTTTAAAAACATGAAGCTGCCACATGATCCATTTGCATTAAAGATTTATCTATTCTGAAATATTTTCTTAATTAGTTTTTGGTGCAATTAATAAAACCAAGATTTATCTATAGTTCTGAAATATTTGCTTGATTCGTTTTTGGTGCAATTAATAAAACCTTAGCAGATAAACAACTTTTTTTTCGAGATCAACGCGTGTCAAAATTATGATGCTGCCAGAAGTGAGTACAACAGGAGCTCATTTTGAATATTGCTGCAAATCTCAGAAATATCACCCCGCTATCAACCAAGAACGCGGGAGGGAATATGGAAGAATATCATTATTGTGAATAAACTAAATGATAAAACCTTCATTGCATCCCTAACATTTAGAATACCTAAGTCCTATTAGGTGAAACTATTTGGATGATATGTGATACAATAATATATGAATCATTTCGAATACCTAAACCCTATTAGCTGAAACTATTTGGATCATATGTGATACAATAATATATGAATTATTCTTGTTTGAGTATTACTGTTATTCGACTTTATGTAATACTAGCATGATAATTCTAGAATTCAAACTATAGGATTGCATGTTTTTATCCTCAATAGTATTGAGGACAAATGTCAACTCAAAATCTGAACTCCATTATCAATAGAGGATGGCCTCATTGGGCAAGGAAATGATGCATTCAAAGGATTATAGTTCCAATACAAAATTATCCTTGACACTAGAAAATCCAAATCTTTATGATGTGTTTATCCAAGTAAAAGGAGGACTGAGTTTGTATTAGTGCACGGATATGAAAGATACAAAATATATTTGGATTTAAAGGTTATACCTTTATATACTTGCACCTAAAGTGGATAAATGCATTTGCAAGTATCCACTAACAAGGATTATTACCTTCTCCAGATTTAAAAAAATATATATATATGAACATAGAACGATTATGAGTTTCAACAAATATCATTAGTCAATCAAAAAATTAAGGAGAGATAATGCTTGGGCATGAGCATTGTTTATCTTCTCTTAGCAAGAGGAAGAAACATCTAAAGTAATGCATCCACTATCGGTGCATCATTTCCATAAAGCATTTTTCTTGTCTCTCTTCAGTATTTTCATTTGAATTAAGGGGGTTTCAAGAACTTAGAACTAAAGCCAATGAAATAGGTTATATAACTATGTTGTTGTAAGTTATGAGGCCAACACCATACAAACTAAAATGTGGCTCAGCACCATGAGGTATTAGGTAAAATTGGTCGAGATTCAATTTCGAGTTACATTAAGAATTTCTAGTTTCTCTTCTTTACTAGAATATATTTTTATTGATTTTTCCTAATGATTGATTTTTCTAAATGATTGTCTATATCCCTTGATACAACACTATACAAAAACTTGAATTTGCAACAACTTTGCTTTGCATGTGACTGCTAACACCTAAGGACTGTATTGAATTAGTGAATTTATTGACATTTTTGAACAGTTCACACACCACATAGAATGAATTAATATTTCAATGTTTGTGTAACGAGCCGCCTCGTTACGACAACCACTCTAGTGCCCGGTGCAAAAATTTTTTTTGAAGTGTGTGTGTGCATATGTACAAGGAAACAACCAGGATGAACATAAGAATACGTTCAGGACGCACGATACGTAACCACATGCATAAATGAAGATCACACGACAAGTAAAACCGACTGCTAAAATACGACTGACCTCCCGCCCATCCTACCCTGCAAGGTTAGGACCTCCAAGACACATAAGCAACGCTCAAGCCTGGTTTCCCATCGTCTTTAACCATTTAAGGTCTCAGGGCTGGTGACTGTTCTAAGGAACATGGAGGTGTCTACATCCCACCCGACACAATCAGACCAAGCAACTAGCTGAATAAAATCAAGTATGACATAATAAAAAGTACGATGGCGCCCCTTACGGAAGGTGCGCGACAAGGACTCTAACAAAGAACACCCAAGTTCTACATTAATCAATGAATCCACAACCCTCCTTTACCAACTCCGAGTAGTTTATGTTACGTAAATCCGGGACATTCCAACTAAGTATGTCTTACCATTATCAATAGATTACACAACCTTACAACAAGATAACCATATCATATCACCCTAATCATAAAAATGTTGAATAAATAAAGGTCATACATTCAAATCTAATCCTTGCTATTGGTGGTATGGTACAAGCAACACAATTCATATTGACAATATATTACAATACGAAATTTAATAACAGTGTTGACTATTTAACAATGGTTAACAGTATTACTATCAACACCATATTTAACCATTATAACATACCAAATTAAAAATGACGTCAACTTAAATGAGTAATACTATTCAACAAAATATCTCTAGAATAAATGATGTTAAGTTTCTCCTTTATAAGATATGACTCTATTTAATGTAACTTAATTATTCAAGTACATTCATTAAATCATTTTTGTATGGAGGAATCTAGGTACATTATAGCTATTTTAAGGACTTGTATTGTGCCTCCGTGGACATGACACTTTATCCAATAACATAATTTCAGACACTAACCAAGAGATGTATAACATTTCTACACATAAACCAAAGTAGAGTAATATAATAAAATATTAATGTAAAATATTAAATCTAAAAAGATTACCAAGTATAGAACAATCATCATAATTTAGGAACATCAATGGAGAATAAAATAAAAATATAAACATGAAAAGACAATATTAAAAGGGCCATAAGGAAAGGACAACTATCTCCATTACTAATGACATGATTCAAGATAACCATTTAGTTACAAGTGTTAATGCCCATAAATAATGACATAATTTAGGAACATCAATTGAGAATCTCATATACACCTTAATCAGGATGGCAATAAAAAAAAATACTAAAAATACTAAAATTTTAACATGACAATAATTAGAATAACAATTAATTAAAGATGTCCATATATGGACATAACATCTTAATTCGAGGTCACATCAATTTGAAAATAACCATATACATCATAAATAAAATGGCAATCTATGATGGCCACTTTTAATCTAAATTTCAACATTAATTTCTTGATATTAATTGTCGCATTCAATGATTAGTTACAGCATTCAATTATAGACGGAAGACTGGCACTCTATAAGTACCACATTTAATATTCATTAAAACATGTGATGTTTAATATTTAATTCAACCTTCTATAATTAATTACAGCCTTTAATTATGGAATGAATCTGGCGTTCTATCCTGACCATGTTAAATCTGTAGTATAACATTAAGATTAAATACAACATTCCTTAATCGACTACAACATTTAAATACTCATTGTCTACTCTCTAAAAGGTACGTTAACTAAACCCCTTCGAAAGATGAAAACAGTAATTCTGTCAACGACTCTGTCACAACCCTTCCCTTATGGTCACCATCATTCACTTGTTTATTTCAATTTAAAAAAAAGGGAGAGAACAAAAGGCATTTTCTCAGTTAGCATGTCCATACGGACTGTCTAAAAAGTTGTCAGGGTGTTGAGTAGGGACGCCCTCCATTACATCTGCCAACAATCAATTCTGTTACAGGTGTAAGTAAATAACTGAGGTTTGGTACGTACTGGCCCAAGGAAGGTAAATTGTCAAATAACGCAGTCATTAAATCGAGAACCGTAGTTGATAATCAAGCGACCAAAAGTTGGCATCAAAAGGATGGCAGTCCTGACAAATGGCAGCAACCAAATTTGGCTAAGGGCCCTACGCAGTCATACCCAGGGCGAAACGCCAGGAATGCAATGGGAAAGCCGTCTCCCAAGGGAGGGTCAATCGCTGGCAATGAGGGTATCAGTTTCCAACTTTATAAGAGCCAAAACGTGGTCATAACAACCGCTCACTCAATCGGATTAACTCACAAAATCAGGGTCCCTTGACAGACGCATTCCATAATTAATTGGCATTACAGGGTCACTACGGCATGGTCAGATACGAATTAAAGGCAAAATCATGGCAACTCAACACAACTCTGTCGTTCTCCCTTTTAAAAATCCGTCGTGGTCAACAGGAAAAGCACGCAAAAACCCACCCTGTCAATAGATTCCCACAGAAAGAAAATGAAATAAAACAAACGCGGCAACCCCAACCAGAACTTATATGCACATTGTGATTTACAAAAATGGAAAGACAGTAACCCTGTGAAACGAGTTGCCCCAAGAACGAATGCCCACCGTGACTAAGGAAAACGCCCCCAGTCAGAGATCAACGCCCACAGGAAATCGAACGCCCAGCAAAAGGGATTTTAGGCAACAGGAAAAATCTATGACAAAAGGTTTATTTTGGTTTGAATTACAGTAGAATCAATTACTAATTCTCCCAGCACGGAAAAGCATTTAGCTTGATTTACTGTTGATTCCATTACCCAATCGCCCCCACAGTCAAAGAAAACCCCAGCAAAAATATAAAACGCAGGTCCCCATGGAACACCCACTGTCATTGAAGGTGCCAGCATTAATACAATTCACAGAGGAAGTTCACAACGCAGGGAATTAACCCATAAGCCAGGGATATAACACAGAGGGGTTTCATTATTCAATGCAGAGGAAAAAAAAATTCGCTTACTGAGAAATAACAACGCCACAGAGATTGAATCTGCCCACAGAAAGATATAAAGCCATAGAAATGGATTTGCCCACAGAAAACTAAAGAGCCACAAAAAAAGGGCAATCAAATTTAAAATGATGGAAATAGAAGGTGTAAAATACATGCGCAGGTAGACCCAACTGCCACCGGTGATACAAGGAAATTCGCAAGGGAAAAACATACGGCAGCGCAACATCTCAGGGAAAAATATAATGGCAGCACAACATTTATGGGAAAATAAGTTGGCAGCGCATCATAGTAGGTCATTCCAGAAACTGATTCAGACCATTATATTCAATAAAATTCATTCATAACATTTTCATCATCTCGCTAATAACTGAGGTAATAACTTTATTAACAGAGGCATTTCACATGCATTCTAATCTACTGAATTACCAGTCATACCGTGGCCTTAACTCCCGCCTCGATGACATCTCGCGCTCCGTGCCGCGTTCTGCGTGTTAGGATATTTAGACAC
>CBVK0101625603.1:0-28673 GCA_900067695.1 Picea abies | reverse complement strand
AGTTATTCAGGGATCTATCTATCCCACTATTGGGGTTCATCTTAGTGTAGAAAAACAAACAATACAACATATCATATATATCACTACTACCTAGAGCGTATTTCCTCCCTCCTTTCATAGCAAGAGAAAAAAAGTAGAGTTATTGGACATGAAGTAGAAAATTATAATCCTCAACTTCAGAAATAGAATCCACATTGATATAACATGGTGGAGTGGATACCTCCTAAAAATCTCAGGTTTTCTTAGCCTCTACTCTGCTAGTGTTTTTTTATTCATCTTGGTCGTCAGTTCCTACCTCTAACCCACAAATGGAATTTATCAATTTCCCATTCTTGTGGTCAAGCTATTCTAGTCCATGGTTGAATTGTCCCATGCTGTAGAGAATTTCCTGATGAGGGGTCTCTTTCTCTTCAATGACCTAAGGTATCCTATAAAAGTAAACATGTCCTAATCACCCACCTTCCTCCCTAAATCACTCTAATAAGACTCTATAGAATCACTCTATTCAGACTTTGTAGAAACCCTATTAGAGAAAGGAGTTGAACACATGAAAAATCTCCATTGATAATAAGGATAATGGGAAACTATTTGCCATAGCCTTGCATTGTAGGCTAAAATCCCACCATGGAGCTATGGGATGAATACCTCAACAAAAGATAGCATGGATTTGAAAATTCATTTTTTCCTTGACTATAATGATATTTCTAATAGTGCAATGTGAAATGCTTTCGAGGATACTCAATGTGTCTTGTTCTCCTAGCCTTTCTTATCTCTCTCTCACTACATTTTGAGGTTTCTCTTCTTCTCTGAAAAATTTGCTATAATATTTTCCACCAAATATTATAATATTGTATGTATGTATTTTGATGTTATATTTTTGTTCTTTTAGTATACATTATTTTCCATCATTGGTGCGATAATAACCTCTTAATGGATATAACAATATCTGATAGAGTAGTATCCAAATTTGAGTCCATTATAGGCATCTTAATGAATTCCATACATAGGTGCAATAATCTAGTGGTAGTATCTTGGATAATCATAACCATTGTCCAATAGTAGTTCACTTGGCTTATTATTTTCTATGCAGTATTTATTAATGTGGAAAGAATTCTGACATAGGGATATGCCACTATAATAAGTGTGCAATAACTCACATGGGTAAAAACCATAGTTAGGATTGTGTAGACAAGACATGATACCAAAACCATAACAATGTTGTTATCAGATTGAAGGAGGACGTGATCACATCAACTCAAATGTTTACACCAAATTCTAGTTGATTTTGGTTGGATTTGGTGAATTTCATTACCTTTCATTGAATATAGAATCTATTCATATGTTGATTTTATGCATGTGCACTTTCAATATTCATGTCAAATTAGGTGTATATTTTTTTCCATGGATTGTATGTACTTGCCTCATTAACGTATCATTTTAAAAACCATAAGTAGGAGTGGGAAGATAAGAGATGATACCAAAACCATAAACAATGTTACTATTAGATTGAAGGAGGATGTGATCACATCAAATTGCTATTTACACCAAATTATAGTTGACTTTGGTTGAGTTTGGTGACTTTCATTGCTTTTCTTTGAAAAAAGTGTACTTGCATATGTTGATTTTATGCGTGTGCATTTTCAATATTCATGTCAAATTACGTGTATAATTTATTCCATGGATTTTATGTACTTTCCTCATTAGTGTATTGTTGTAATATATTTACAACTCATGTGGATTTTTGTGGAGAGGGATTGTCAAATGACAATGGTAAGCAAAGGGAAAAAGATGAAGAAGGTGATAGAAGAAATTGAAAAAATATAGTAATCAATGGCATCAACAACAAAAAACTCCAAGTGAGTTGTAATTGCATACTTTGTTATTTTTATATGATATAGACATGTATTTATTTTATGAAGAATTCCATTTATAATTATAATCATTATTTAATATACTTTGTTTCATGTTGTAGAAAATCTTAATAAAAATAGAGCATTGCTAGAGAATATGAAAAATAAAAAGCAAAGTGATCCAAAATTGACTCAATAAGTTTGAGCATGGTAGTCGTGGTAGGATTTATTCTATATTTTTTAGTGAAATTTAGAGAGTAATTGAATCCTATATACTATATTTTCATGCTAATTATTCGTTCTATAACATACAAATTAATGTTTGAGCACAATAAACATAAATGACGATGAACATATATGATGAGAGTGATTCAAAATAATTAGAGGATACTGGCAAAATTTTAATATGTTAGTCTTTTTATTACATCTTTAACAATTAATAATTTTTTTATTCATTGAACTTATGTTCTTTTATTATGTTTTTACAAAGTGAGGATGAGGACTCAGAAGATGAAGAGGCCATTGACAACAATTTAATAAACTTTGTTCAATAAACTTGTTCAATAAACCTCATTATTATTGTCCTTTTTGTATGCTCCAACAATTGTGCAAGTGACATCCACAAGTCTCTTCCTATTATATTAGTAATATTCCTCTTATTATTATCAAGGAAGGAGTTGATAACTAGCCCTTATATACACTATGCCTAAATTATCGAGGCATCAAATAACATTATGCTTTTACAAGAATATATGAGTCAATGTCATCACGACCCTTTAGGTTCGTAAGAGTTTCCAATTCTTCAAGGTGTTAAGATCCATTATTTCCCAAATCATTCAGAATATAGAAGAAAATTGACCAATAGCTTATACATAGGTGATGAAAGAGATTTTAAAACCTTTTCATAAATCGCAACCTTTTTACTGATGGTGTCTTCATGGGTTCAAAAAATTACTTTACAAACCTAACAATATTTCTACCTTTCAACATTCTCATGAACCCTTGGGTTTACCATTACTCCTTGTGGGTCATAAATTTCCACTCACCAAATTCATACAAATTGAAATTTTTGTCACTTGCATAAGCCTATATGACATTAGTACAAATATATGAATTCAACTAGGAGTAGACCTTTTCCGTTTCAAGTTGATGATCCCCATCAACTTTGGGACTCAATGTCTCTTCATTAAATTCTCCTTCTAATGAGGATGGCATAGACAACTTCAAATGATCCACATAAACATTGGAATATTTTCCCATATATGGTGACCAATCCAAGCAAATAGTTTTTATTCATTCTTATCCAAAATGTATAGATTATCATTTTATATCCTTGGGATACCCATGCAATTGTAAATAAAGGATAGAATTCTCTTCAACTTATATCCATTATCATCTAGAGTGTGGATCTAGGTATCTTGAGAATCTATTATATCTACTACACATGATAAATGTAGATATTCCAAAATGCACCTTTACATGAGTGAAGAAGATAATTACATCTTGTTTTCATGTTTCAACATGGTATAAAAACTACCATATTATTTAGTCTTGTTTACTCTAAAATGAATATCAACTTTACATCTTCAAGCTTCCCACATGAGCTAATTCTTGGCTCTCCTTTCTTAACAAAAAAATTATGAAATTTATACTTTAATCCCCCTTCAAGCCTACAATCATCTCATAGACGCGAGACTTACATATATATACAAGTTTCGTAAGGTTTTAACCATTTGCCAAAATTTGAGTTAGATGTAGGTAATCCCTTATATTCTTCAAGTACATAAGAGTTTAACTTTAGAACTATGGTCAAATAAAAACAAAGAGGTCTTAAAGGAAATTGACCATGTGGTTTTGTATATATTTATCATACATCTTGATTACCGAATCAAAATGTTGCAGGATACTTCAATGCCTAAATGAATGTATATATTTATCATATTTATCATACTTCAATGCCTTAACTATGATGTACAACTCCTTATCTTATTTGGGGTATATTATGATTGCACCAACAAAAGTTTCAAGTGTTATGTTATACAACTCCTTCTTTGTATCAAACGTTCCACCATTATGTATCATGCGAAATTTGCTTTGATTTCAAATGAAATTGAAAGTTTCATTAGATTTAATATTGATGCATTACAATTCTTTCATGTCAAAGCTTCAGTTACTTGGTTTTCAATTGCAATGAATTGAAAGGTTATAGTTGCTTTTTCTAATGTACATTGAAGAGACATTTCATTCCTAAATAATTTGCTAACCCCATGAATTACCTTGGTTCAATTAAATTATCTTGGATAAACCAATTTACAACAAATTTTATATTTCTTAGATCAATACAAAATTCACATCTTCTAACTACAAAATCCATACAAAACAATAATTGTTTTCCAAGCTCATATTTCTTCATGTTGGCTTGCAATTAATTGTGGGTTAATATGGCATTACCATATTACAATGTAATATGGTAATACCATATCTTGTGTAATTTTATTTTTTTTTAAACTTAACGACATCATCACAATATCGACGCTAGTTCGTCGAGAAAAAAAATTGCATTTTGACCACCGTGGAAATAACAATGAATTTTCATCGCAAGTTGCCACAGTTTTGCGTCGCACATACAACATCTTCGTCGTAAGTTTGGTCTAGATGAATCCATGTCATCACTATTGCCATGGATTTTTGTCGCAAGTTTCCATGGGTTTTTGTCGCACATACAGCATCTGCATCATAAGTTTTTGACTTGTCAAAAATTTTCGTCTCAATTGCAATGAAATTTCATCGTAATTGCCACGGTTGTTCGTTGTACTTGCAACGATATTTCATCAGAATTGAGATGATGCAAAGGGTTAACCGAACTTGACTCTGGTGACACGTGGAGAGATAATTTCGTCGATGTTTCCATGCACACCTAGATCGTCGATATAGCGATGAAATTATTCCGACAAAAAAAAAAACTCGGCTTTCGTGAAAATTGCGACGACTATGTGTGGCAATATCAACGAAAAACCGTCGCAAATTTGGTCATATGTACTAATGGATCATGGCGCGCCCTATTGGATAGAGGCGAATGATAGCTTGGCCGAAGTCTGTGCTTCTCATTGTGGGTGTTGTTAATCGTTGTAATTTTGTTGTTGGCACTTGGGTTGTAATGCCTTCATGTGTTAGGTTTGTGTGCCATAGAGGTTCTAGTGACTCGTTGTCGAGGTCATTGTGTAGATATTGGGGATGTTTTCCTTAGTATTGTAGGCATTATCATGTTTGTGTCGGGTGGGCAGTCATTTATATCTATTGATTTATGCATGTTTCGCTCAATTTCTCTTTGTGCTAGTGCGTGGAGTCGTATTTGTATGTTTCCTGATCTGCATGCTTGTGTTCATCATCAGGCTGTGTGGTTCAACTATTTGTTGTCGTTTCCTTCCTTCCTAAAAAAAAATAAAAATTGCACTTTCTTCTTCACTTGTAGTCGTAACTGTAGGGGATCTCACACATGGTATCAGAGCGGGTTATACCCGTGATTTGGGAACACTACGGATTTCGTTCATACGGTATTTGAATATAATGTTGCTAATTAAGTTGACTTGTATTCGTGCAGGTAATCATGGGTAGAGGACGTCATAGAGGCAGATGACGGGGTGCTAGGAGAGGAGGCGTGATGCCTCCAGTAGCATCCATGCCTGAGGGGTATAACCCCCAGGGAGACGAACAGGTTGTCAGGTAAGAGAAGATAACGGTGGGTGATGCGGTTGGGATGATGAGGTCCTTTCAGTGGATGTCTAAGGAATTGATCAGTCATTTGGAGAGAGATGAGGCCAGGGCATCGACACCTCTTGAGGGTCCACTGCGTGCTCTGGTCGATACTGGTAGCATTCACCATAAACTAGAGAAGGTCCAATTTTCTGAGTTCTTTGGTGCCCCAGATGACGCAGCCGCCAAGGCATGGTTGGATAATATGGCGATGTGCTTTGCACTTCGTGACTATACCTCCAACATGAAGTTCCACATGACGGTCTTTCAACTGAAGGGGAGCACTCTTATATGGTGGAAGACACTCCTGCCACAATTGAACATGTCCATATAATATGTGTCATGGGAACTGTTCAAGGAACGGTTCTGAGAGAGGTACCTATCAGAGGAATTCATTGAGTGTTAGCTCAACAAGTTCAACGCCTTATGATAGGGAAGTCATACGGTGCTCGAGTACGAGGCCCATTTTATGGAGTTTCTTTGGTATTCTCTACACCTTAATACCGAGAAACTTAAGGTCAATAGGTTCTTGTTTGGCCTTAACGTTAGCATTCGTGCAAAGGTTAGGATTCTGATGCCCCAAACCTTGCATGACTTCATTCAGAAGGCCCTCATAGCAGAGGAGGAGCTTATCAGCGGGGGTCAGAGAAGGACTCCAGCGAGACTAGCAAGGCAGGTGTCATTTGGTGCGCAGCAGCATCAAACACCATCTAGACAGACGCCAGGGTATCATGGCTTCTAGAGAGGATCCACTCTCACTACACCTTAGTGATCAGCACCTCAGCAACAAAATACTTACCGGGGACCACAACATCAGCAGTAGCGTTGACTGCAGCATCAGCAGTTTAGGCCTATTCAGAAGAACATACTAGGATTCCAGGTCGGTGGGCCGTCAACTTCTACTTCGAGTACCAGGAGTATTGGACCGAAGAAGGGGTGTTGGACATGCAGGGAGCCACACTATGAGCGCAACTTCCCAGTAGAGAGGACAAGAGCATCTGGATCAGTCGGACTCACTACCGTGGGAGATTTGGGAAAGGCCCATTGGATTCATGCAACAGTGAATAATCGCCAGGCAAAGCACCAGTCGACTGTGCTCGAGACGTCAGGTACCATCCCTGACCAGACCCTTAGTATTTTGATAGATCCTGGTGCTACCGAGAGTTTCAATTCTGGTGCAGCGCTAAAAAAGATTAAGGTAAATTCAGTTGAACAAGATGAGTTTAGCTTTATAGAGATAGCTTCGGGAGCCAAATAGAAGGTTGGAGGGAAGGTTACAGACTGTACTCTTAACTTGGGAGATTTTGTCACCAAGGCCAACTGTACATCATGATCTTAGGATATTATGACGTCGTGATCGGTATAGACTGGTTGGAATCGCATGAGGCGATACTCAGCTGTAAGATGAAACTGTTGAGCTTGGTCGATGATGAGGGAAAGAGACGCGTGATTGTAGGTTAGAACTAGGGATTTTCCATGAGGTTCATCTCTTCCTTGCATCTATGGAAGAGCATGTGCAAGGGGTGTAATCTTTATGTGATCCTTGTGTTAAATGAAAAGGGAGTAGCGAAAGGTCTAGAACACCTTTTGGTGGTGAGAGAGTTTGTGGACGTCTTCCCGGAGGAGTTACCTAGGATGTCGTCGGAGAGGGAATTGGAGTTTACCATAGACCTGAAACTGGGGACTGAACCAATAGCAAGAATGCCTTATCGGATATCGACCCCATAGTTACAAGAGTTGAGAATGCAACTAAAGGAGTTGTTTGACCTGGGAATTATACGTCCAAGTGTGTCACCATGGGGTGCGCCTGTTATTTTCATATGAAATAAGGATGGGTCGTGGAGACTTTGCATTGACTACCGTCGATTGAACAAGGAAACAATCAAGAATCAATATCCATTGCCAAGGATTGATGATCTTTTTGATTAGATGAAGGGTGCGACGATGTTTTCAAATATTGACTTGATATCAGGGTATCACCAGTTACGGATCAAGGAGGATGACGTCCCTAAGACCACCTTTAAGACAAGGTTTGGACATTACAAGTTTACTATTTTACCGTTTGGATTGGCGAATTCCCCAGGGGTATTTATGAGTTTGATGAATGGGGTGTTCCGAGATTACTTGGACAAGTTTGTCCAAGTATTCATTGACGATACCTTGATTTACTCTCGAACGATGGAGGAGCATGAAGAGAACTTGTGCTTGGTACTATAGTGTCTGCGAGAGAACAAACTGTATGGGAAATTTTCTAAATGCTCATTTTGCCAATCGAAGATTCACTACTTAGGACACGTCATCTCTGGGAAAAGTATCACCATGGATCCAACAAAGTTCGAGGCTATTATGGAATGGCCTTCACCGAAAAATGTCCCAAAAGTGTGTAGCTTCATTGGTTTAGCAGGATACTATCGACGGTTCATTGAGGGATTTTCGAAGATTGCAAATCTTATCACGAAATTTTAGAAAAAGAACAAGAGGTTTGTTTGGACCGAGAAATGCACGGAGGCATTTTGGAGGTTCAAGGAGTTGTTGACAACAACACCGATACTAAAGGTCCCTGACATGGATGAAAACTTCTTGGTATGCACTGACGCATCCAAGGAAGGCTTAGGCGGAGTCTTGATGCAAGACAGTCGAGTGATCCCTTACATCTCAAGGAAATTGAGAAGGCACGAGGAGAACTATGCGACACACGATTTAGAGTTGTTAGCCATTGTTTATGCCTTGAGATTTTGGAGACACTACCTTGTTGGATGAAAATTTGAACTAAAAACGGACCATTGTGGACTACAACACATATTTACGCAAAGAGACCTGAACGCGGGACAATGACGTTGGTTGGAATTGCTTAGTGAGTACGATTTTGAGATTACTTACATAAAAGGAACAGTGAACCAAGTGGTAGATGCATTGAGTCGGAGACCATGCATCTTTTCGTTGTTGCCTCTTTAGATGAATCTACGAGAAAAGATTCTAACTTTATAGTGCGACGATGACTGGTGCAAGGAGGTCAAGGATTTTATCGAAAAAAACACAATGATGGTATTAATATTTGAAGGATTTACATTGGACGATGATGGACTATTGAGATTTAAAAATTGAATTTACGTACCACCGAACGACAAGTTGAGGAGTTTGATCCTAAATGAGGCTCACAAAGTAGTTTACATGGCTCACCCAAGGGTCACAAAGATGAGGGCGAACCTTAAACCCTTATTCTTCTGGAAATGAATCAATACTGACATAGTAAACTATGTGGCCAGATGTCTAGAATGTCAGCAGGCGAAGGCTGAACATAGACATCTAGCGAGATTGTGACAACCTCACGTTATTCCGGAATCGAAATGGGAGGTTATTTCTATGGATTTCATTGTTGGATTTCCACTGATGACAAGGAGACATGACTCGATTTTTGTGGTAGTCGACACTCTAACGAAGAGTGCTCATTTTATTCTTGTGCATATGACATATCAGGAACCTGACATAGCTAGAGTTTTCATCAGTGAGATAGTGAGGCTGCATGGCATGCCTAAGAGGATTATATACGATCGAGGATCGATGTTTACCGGACGATTTTGGACTAGTTTCCAAGAGGCCTTGGGAACCTAACGTAAATTTAGTACTGCATATCACCTGAAGACTGAAAGGCAGATTGAACGAACAAACCAAATCTTGGAAGACATGTTGTGCATGTACGTGATGGACAAACATAAGCGTTGTAAAGAATTCTTGCCACTGGTAGAATTCACATATAACAACAGTTACCAAAGCACCATTAAGATGGTGCCTTTCAAGTTTCTTTACAGGCAACTGTGTCAGACACCTTTGAGTTGAGACCGGTTTGAGAATAGGGTACCGGTTTGAGAATAGGGTCTTGGTGGGACCATAAGCAATCAAAGAAATGGAATATCAAATGCAAACAATAAGATAAATGATCAAATAAGAACATGATAAAAAAAAGAGTTATGTCGATGCACGTCGTGTCAACCGTAGTTACAATGTTGGCAATCGAGTCTTCTTGCGGGTAAAACCACATAAGATTTTGATCAAGTTTGGAAAGGGAGCTAAACTCTCTCCTAGGTTCGTGGGACCTTTCAAGATTGTGGAGAGGAAGGGGCCCGTGGCCTATCGACTAGCCTTGCCTGATTCTTTGAGGCGTATGCATAATGTTTTTCACATATCTGTTTTGAGACATTATATTAGTGATCCTACACATGTTATTGACATGAGCTCCTTGTAGGTATCGGACGAGGGGCCACTCACGGATGAGCTAAGTCGCATCTTGGATCATCACATTCGACATCTACAATGTTGAATAGTAGATCAGGTCAAGGTCCAGTGGGACAACTATAGTCCACACTCGATGACCTAGGAGGATGCATATGATATGCGCCAACAATTTCCTTTTTTGTTTGATAGATAGACTTATGATACTGTGATACACATTATTTCGGCACTTATGTACTTTGAAACTTTGGGACAAAGTTTAGACCAAGAGGGGGTATATGTAACATCCCGCTCTTGTGCACACTGAGCGAACTTATTCTTTGAGGACACTTGCTTCCAAGTGATCTAGATTATTATACTATTGGTCGTTTGATTATGATTATGAGGTGTTATGGATGTGATTATATGTTATTTTGTGTATTTACATAGACAGGTGCTATTGACTGGGTTCTCCTGAGTGTTAAGGACTTTGAACCTCGAGGATGCAGAGGCATCGATGAAACCCCTTGGAATTCGGATCGAGTCAGGGAGTGGACTATTGGGTTTTTATTATTGTTGATATGACATATGCACATCTGATTAGATGTTATGATGATTGATTTTATTTCTGACATGATTCATTGATGATGTAGGCTGACAATATCTTGCCGATCAGACTCACATGTGGAGTATAGGGGTCATGCATGACAACCAAAGACGTTAAGGGAGAGGTGTCGATAGTAGCCCTGCCATAGCCTACTAGCACTCTCTCCATGGATCGAACTGTAGGTTAACGATTACTTAGTTCGAGAAGACCCACCATGTCATGAGGGAAAACTTCAATAGTTGCTCACGGTGATTCTAAGGGGCGCGCAATAAGGCAGGGAAATTATTCCTTATTCCTTAGAGGCCCTTAGTCTCCCACAAGATCACCTGACGGAGTATTTACTCCAGGGTTTTTTTTGTGTCTACCAAGTCAGTCAAGAGGCGAGTGGCACCCTCAGAGCATGTAGTGCATCCTGAAGGGAATGTCGCACAATAAAAATGGAAAGAGGCGAGTGGCACCCTTGGAGCACGTAGTGCATCCTGAAGCACATGTCTCTCAAGGAAAATGGAAAGAGGTGAGTGGCACCCTTGGAGCACGTAGTGCGTCCTGAAGGGCATGTCACACAAGGAAAACAAAAAAGGACAAGTGGCACCCTTGGAGCACCTAGTGCATCTTGAAGGGCACGACATGATTTCAATGAGTAAGTGAATAAACCTAGTCGACCTTAAAACAAATGAAATGATAAGTGAGATTAAAACAATTTCCCTAATAAAAATGTCACCCGACCTAGTGAAATTAAAATCAAATTACTTTGGGGGATTAAATTAAAAAAAAGGAAAGGAAATGATTGTTTTGTTACATATGCTAATTTAAAATTTAATAAATAAAAAGAAAAAAGGGTAAAAGGGTAATTTTTCTACACTTGCTAATTTGAGTTTTAGATAAAAAGGGAAAAGAGGGAAACTTAAATGAATTAGGAAACAAAGGGGAAAAGGGGAAACATAAAGAAAAAGGGAAACATAAGGAAAATGCAGAATGACTAACTTAGTAAGGAATCTTGCCTTTAATAAATTTCTAAATTGAACTCAAATAGTAATTTAGTAAGGGTGTAAGTCATTAAAATGTGTAAGGGAATATGGGGACAACTAGGAGCGATTCTAGGAATGTTTTTTGGTGGGTGAGGGAAATAGGAGTAATTAAATAATTAATGAAATTAATTTTTGGTGCAACTAAGGGGATGGGTGACATGTGTACGAGGGAGGTTGTTCATAATTAAATTAATGAGAAATAAATTAAAAGGGAATTTGGGAAAGAAATCACTTAGAAACTCTATAAAAAGGATGGAGGAGGAGGAGGATGGATCTCTTCTTCATGCGTAAAGTTACGTTGCAGAATTTTTGTCTTGACTGACTTATCCTTTGGGAGTTGGGATACCCATCTCGTGTAACGAGTGGTAGCTCAACCTTATGAGGCGAGCTGGTTGCTAGTTGTTCTTGGGTTTAGTGTGTGTGGCCACTTTTTAGATAAGGGGGCTAAGGGGGAAGAAGAGTATCCCTAGCATTGACTGGGAGGTACCGGTGATGTCACATTGGTCAGCAAGCGGGGGTTGGACGGAGCGTGCATGAGACAATGACTCGGAGCGGTCGACTTGGGATATGGTACACATGCGTTTATTTTGAATGATAGATTAATATTTTTCTTGCACCTTCATTAATGTACTTCCATTGTGTAAAGAATTTGTTTTACTCAGTGTTTTAATCAAGAACTTAATGTCATCATAACTTTAATCTTGCTGCATTGATTTGATTTCCTTGGCAACTCGATCCCTGATTTCTATGATTTTCCTATTTGTTTTGTTGATTATTATGAAGATTTTGTGCCTTATATTTCATCCTCATCCTTAGATCATCAATCCACACCTGAGAAATCAGTCAAGAGACGAATCGACGGTCATCACTTGAGTGAATAACGACCTATACATTCTAATGCCCTTCTTTTTTGTGTGTGGATGATGAGCGAATGATGTTTTTTCCCAACTGTCTACCCCTGTTGATTGATTCATGGCTGAGTGATTGGTCTTCCACGTTCTTGTGATTGATTTTTCTGCGTTTTCTCTTTTAGACAATGATCAATTATAGACATCTGTTTATCAAGGGATAACGGTATAATATTAATGGAAGTGATAATGATAAACAAAGATTGATTGACAGTAATCCGGATGGTCTGACATTGCATGACAACACTAACAAATTTATAATTATTCTGAATGACAATTTTAGTGTTATACAGAGAAGTTATAACTCTAGATTGATTAATGGACAACGGGTCCTTCGATTGATGGCATCAAAATCTTAAGTCTTGACAACTAAACTGATAGCTTTTTGGATTTCTTTTACACCTTGCATTCTATTTTTCACTATATAAATACCCTATACCTTTAATAAGACGGTAATATCTTATGCACCTAGAATTTCTTATTTCGTATATAGCATATAATACATTGTGATTTCATATTGAATGACAGAGATATCATATATTATTTATGCCTATCAGATATTTAAATGACAACTTATATTATATTTTACTTAGAAAATTCATACAACGAATAAATCCAACAAACAATCAACAAATAATGAATCAATACAATAACCTACATGACAGAGACCTATAGTTTAACTTTTGCTAAATCAATTTTGTTAACCTTGGTAAAAATTAAACAACAATACATTGATGGTTAAATGGATATAGTGATCAAGCACAATGATTTTATTAATGGTTAGCGTAGCATTTGTTTTTAGTAGCATAGTGATTTATGAGATATTAAAGCTATTGTGCGAAGAGATTTATAATATATAATGTCTAGAAGAGAGATAGTATTTAATGGGCGAGATAATGCATAACCACCTTAGCTATCTTATCCCTTGAGTGATTTGAGCATGAGGAAAATAAAGGTAGATGGTTACAAGGAGATAATAACATTTATTAATAATAAATGACATACAAGTTTTCGTTGTCAATTTACCAATAATAGGATATCATTGTTAGACAAGTTATAATGTTAAGATAATAGGATTTGTTGGTTATTTTAGTTCACTAGTCACACTTAGACATCATTCTTAACAATTATGGGTTATGGTTGTTGTCGAGTCGTTTAATATATTGCGCAAATTGTTTGAGCGATGTCATCTACATCTTGTTGACCCACTGCTTGGGGGCATAGGTGTAGTCTTTTTGTCAGTTATTTCAGCTCCTAGTGCGTTGGATTTATCTTGAGTCCTTGGTCTAGATAGGTTATGTTGCATCAGGGTTATTGTCACACCTATTGCCTAGGGACAACACGATCCCTAATGAGGGGATCATGGTGTGCCCTATTGGATAGAGGAGAATGATAGCTTGGTCGGAGTTTGTGCTTCCCGTTGTGGGTGTTGTTGATCATTGTAAGTTTGTTGTTGGCACTTGGGTTGTAACACCTTCATTCATTCGGTTTGCGTGCCATATAGGTTCTAGTGATTGGTCGTCGAGGTCGTTGTGTCGGGATTGGGTATGTTTTCCTTAGGCTTGTAGGCATTGTCATGTTTGTGTTGGGCGGGTAGTCATTTATATCTATTGATTTACACATGTTTCGCTCAATTTCTCTTTGTGATAGTGCATGGAGTCGTAGTTTTCTGTTGTTTGATCTGCGTGCTTGTGTTCATCATCAGGTTGTGTGGTTGAACTGTTTGTTGTCGTTGCCTTCCTACCTAAAAACAAAAAAAAAATGCACTTTCTGCTTCGCTTGTAGTCGTAACAATAGGGGATCTCACAATAACGTGTGTTCACTTATTTCCTATTTTCAGAATAATGTTTTATCCTGATCACTAGTTTAGGCATGCCTTATACTATTGGAAAGGTCCCTCTCAAATTTACAACTTTTCTATTATAAAGTTTGATGATTTCACATTATTTTTGTTTTATATTTGTGAGGTGAAGATATAGTATCATAACCAATGAAAGAATATCAACATCAAGTAAGTAATTTGAATACCTCGATACTATATCAATGGTTTTGTATGGTCAATAAAATTTTTGTAACAATATTTGAAGTCATAATTTATATGTCTTGTGATGATGACACCTAGTTACTAGTTGGATACATTGTGGAGGAAGAAGAAGGATGGTGGGGAAATGCATGAGAGGGAAATTAGGGAATTTCTTCCTTAGCATGTGGCCATTTTTGGAAGAGTTTGAACACAAAAGTTAAAGTATGAATCAACTACTATTCCTAAAATGGAAAAATAAAATCAAGATATTCATGCATGGGACCACCCATATCAAAATTACTAAAATAAGAAGTTGCATTTCCACATCACAAATTGGGGGATTATTTATTTAAAGCAATGAAGAAAATAGAATGCTAGGCTTGCATGAGTTGAAATTTTCAATTCACTGAAAATTTAGTGCATGCAATTTTGGACGAGCTTTTGCATCATTGTTTTTTGTTTATTCCATAATTAGACTAGTTTTATTTTATACATAAGAGAGTTGACCTCTTAGAAATGGTTTTCAACTTTGAGGCATTTGGACAAGGATTGTAGCTCCAAATTATTTCAAGATGAATTCATAAACTCTTTTTGAAGTTAAGGGACATATTTTGTTGAAGATTATTGTGCGTGCTTTCTGATTTGTGGATTATTCTACTGTCCAATATACATTGCAATAATTTAGTATGAACTTTGATTTACAAAGTTATCTTGTATAATTCAATGAATTGTTTGTTATTATTTTCAATAAAATAATTTTATATGCTTTATTAGTTAATTTTTTATTCTCCATTATTGGAATATTGTGGAATTATTTTGAGTGTTATAATGTTATAGTTTTCTTTCTACATTAGAATAGTTTATGTTTCAAAATATGTTGGAATGTTGTTCAATACTGCGGGGGGGGTATTTTTCACAAACTAAATTAATTCGGTAATTGTTAATTTATGAACCATACAATTTATCAATGAGAATGTACAAAAAAATGAAGTTAAATGTAACAATCATAAAATTTATAATTCAATTACAAGATTTAGTTTGCAAGAGACACCAATCTCGCTTCTTTTGAGTACCAACTTAAGGAGACACCAATCCCCTGTTTTCCAAGCACCAACTTTAGGAAGCACCATCTCCCTATAGACCAAAATCCAACTTGTAAAGGAATCCAATCCTTTGTATCCAAGCACCAACTTGAGGAAGTTGTGACTCCTTATTTCAGGATTCAACCTATTAAGGACTCCAATGCTCCCTTGCTCCTCCCTTCCACCCTCACTTCATGTAAATGTTTCAGGATCTTCCATGGACTATGTCTGTGTTTTAGATATTCTAAATTAGACCACAGAGACACTTTCCTTTCACCCATGCTTTTATGTTTATATAATATTTTAATAGGTATGTCAGTGTACCATTGTGTCTTTTTAATAGAACCATTCCACCTCTTCATTTAATTATAACAATAATGTTGTCATTTTATTTTTTCATTAATAGTTTTTCTTTAATTAAAAAATATTCAAATCCCTTGTAAGTTGTTTCAACATTTATCCCTTCACTTTCCAAAAAAATTGTACCTGCAATGGAATTCCTAGGTGCTTCGATCAGAGAGGTTCTATATTTCAACCTTTTGGATATAACTTATAACTAATCTAAACTCCTTTGTTATCATCTAAAACTTCCTTATCTTCCATTGGCATGTGATTTCCCATATATATTGTTCATCGTCGTTATGTTCGGTCGTCACAAATTGTTTAATCAAATATGCAAAGTAGTGCCCATCGTGAATTATTATATCATGCTAACAATTACACCAGTAGTAGGAGCATCAAACATTATTTTAGTGCTAGATATGGCAATGGTTCTCAATTTTTCACGAGGTCAAACTTGGTCATGCCAATATCAGTGTTGATTATAGTCTCTCTAGTCGATGGTGGACGAATAATATACATGTGTATTTGAATTATATTTTCACTTCAGAGTCTATTTTGACTCTGGCCAATGTTCATCATAACACAAAATAACGAGGGCCATCCGATCTTGATCAACCGTGGACTCAAAATAATATAAATTTGTTTTGATAAAAGATTTGGGTCCAAGTTTGTGTTGACTTCGGTCAACTGCCAACCAAATCCAAAATGATTGTGGACCGTCTAATCCAATCGATGATGGACACAAAAGATATAAGGGCGGATTTGAATTAACTCTTCGGTTCCATGCTTGTGTTGACTTTGGTCAACTGCCAACCAAACCCGAAATGATTATGGGTCATTCGATCTGCTCTCAATCAATCCTCATCTTCCAATCTGACCACCACTATAGTTCTCGACTACCTCGTTCATCCCCCTTTGTAGGCTTGCAAGGTGACTAGCAATGAAGGGATAAGCTTTGGCTCCACGGATCAACACCGTACAACTACCATCATCTATAATAAACTTTCCATCTGGACCTATAACAATCAAGGTTGGGACACACTTAATTTGAAAGTGTTGATGCAGTTTTAGACTGAATCCTATCTCCAAATGGCAGAAAAAGCCATGGCATGCTTACATGATATTTTTTAAAGTTTTCTTCCTCGTCATCATTGTAGACTAACACAATCTCGAAGGCCTCTCCTTTCTTGATGATCTCATTGTAAATCTCAGTAATCTATGCAGTAAACATATAGCCATTGATAATGATGACCATATTCACCCTTTGACAACACCATATCCAACATATCTCTATTCAAAATATCATCCTACACTGCAACTCCATATGCAATAGCCTCATCATGGTTAATGCTCTTTTGCAAATAGTATAGCAGGGTACTTTAACAAAGTTATAGTATGAATGTACTTGTCTGGATGATGGACCCATATTAACCCTTGTTGACATCAATGACAACATCATAGTACCATGTCCAACATTCCCCCCCTTTGACATTGATGTCAACACAATAAAAAACCATTGATTTTCAATTTTAATTGAGTTTTACTATTTATTCTCCCCCTTTGACATCAATGAAAGAAGGGATATTTCTCTGCTCCCCCTGAGGATATACTCCCCCTATCCATGTACTTCTTTTCTGATGAAGCTTTTGCAATTTAATTAGATATGGAGATTACCCCCAATTTTTTTCTAAGGTATTCAAAAGTACTCTCGGGTAAAGGTTTTGTGAATATATCTGCAATTTGTTCTTTAGTATCCACATATTCCACTTTAACAACTTTTTGAGTAACTCATTCCCTTAAAAAATGAAATTTAATTTTGATATGCTTGGTTTTTTAGTGCATGACAAGATTCTTAGAAAGGTTTATAGCACGAGTATTGTCACAGTTAAGAATAATTGAATGATCATATTTTACTTATAAGTATTCTAGAGTTTGTTTCATCCAAATTACTTGAGTGTGGTAGGAGGCAGTTGCATTATATTCAACTTTTGTTGTAGATAGTGATATAGAGGGTTTCCTTTTACTTATCCATGACACAAAACATTTCCCTAGGAATAATGCTCCTCCACTAGTGCTCTTTATGTCATCCACGTTTCCAACCCACTTTGCATCAGTATATGCAGTTAATGTGAAGTCTTCTGTTTTTGGATACCATAATCCAAAATCCAAGGTTCCTTTGAGATATCTAAAAATCCTCTTAACTATATTCATATGTGTCTCTTTAGGTGTAGATTAAAATCTGGCCACTAATCCTACATCTTGCATAATGTCTAGTCTTGTTGTTGCATATAATAGGCTACCAATAATTGATCCATACATGGTTTGGTCTACTTCTAGTGACTCATCGTCTTTTCTTAGTTTGCATCCTGTAATCATAGGAGTGCTCATAGGTTTACAATCTTCCATTTGAAATTTATTCAACATTTTTTTAATGTATTTGGTCTGAGATATGAATATTCCTTTGTCTGATTGTGAAACTTGTAATCCTAGGAAGAATGTCAGTTCACCAAGCATTGACATATTGAATTCCTTTTTCATTTATGTAGCAAATTGTTTTCTTAGAGGATTTAGATTACTTCCAAATATGATATCATCTATACATACTACAACAATAATCATATTTTAATTTTCAATTTTAATGTAAATATTGTTGTCAATAGCTCCTCTTTTTTATCCTTGTTGTTGTAGATGATTATCAAGTCTTGAAAACCATTCCCTCAGAGCTTGTTTGAGACCATATAATTCTTTCTTTAATTTGTAGACATAGTCTTTATTTTCTGATAATATAAATCCTTCAGGTTGTTCTATATATACTTCTTCCTCTAGATTTCCATTTAAAAATGATGAATTGACATCCATTTGATATATTTTGAAGTTTTAAAACATGAAAAATCCAAGAACATTATGATTGCTTCTAATCTGGCTGCTGGAGAAAAAATTTCCTCAAAGTCGATCCCTTCTACTTGTGCATATCCTTTGCAAAGTAATCTTTATATATTCCTTATAATTTGACTATCTTCATTAACTTTATTTTTTTAAATCCACTTGGTCCCTACCACAGTTTTGTCTTTTGGTCTTGGGACAAGTTCCCAGTTTTTATTCTTCTCTATTTGATTAAGATCTTTATTCATGGCTTTAATCCAATCTTCCTCTTTGTTAGCCTCTGCAAATGTTTTGGGTTCTATTAGGGAGAGCATTGTTTTTTATGATTCATATGTTAGCCTTCTTGTTGTTTCAACTCCATCACTTTTGTTTCCTATGATTTGAATTTCAGGATGATCTCTTTGTAATCTTCTTGATGGTGCTTTTGATTCTTGTCTTGGTGATACTTCATCTTCATTTTCTTCTTCACTTTGTGATTCTTCTTCTTTTATTTCTTCAATTTCTTCTTCATCATCATCATCATCATCATCTCTTCTTATTTCATCAACTTGTGAATTGTCTTGATATTTGATTCTTCTTGATGATAGATCATCCACCTTTACATTTGCACTTTCCATAATTTTGTGCATCCTCAAATTATAACATATGTAGTCCTTTTTATTGGATGAGTGACCAAGAAATATGCCTTCATCTGATCTGGAATCAATTTTTCCTAGATTGTCATCATCTCTTTTTAGATAGCATTTTCTCCCAAAGACTTTGAAGTGTTTTACCAATGTTGGTCTGCCAAACCACAACTCATATGGTGTCTTGTCACAGTTAAATCTAAGTTGTTCTCTATTAAGTATATATACTACTACATATATTGCTTCTCTCTAATAGATATCTAGGAGTTTGGCTTCATTTAACATAGTTCTGGTTGCTTCTTGGACAATTAGATTTTTCCTTTCAACAACTCCATTTTGTTGAGGATTTATTCAAGATGAAAAGTGTCTTTTAATTCCATGAGTTTCACAAAACTCATTGAACTCATATAAAGTAAATTCCCCTCCATTTTCTAATCTTAAGCACTTGATTTTGAGATCAGCCTCATTTTCAACATGTGCTTTGAAGGCTTTGAATTTTTGAATGCTTTTGATTTCTCTTTAAGAAAATATACCTAAGTCATACTTGTATAGTCATCAATGAATAAAATGAAGTAATGTTCACCTTGCATGATTTTAGTTCTTGTTTGTCCACAGAGATCAGTATGCACACGTTCTAATGGTTTTGATGTAGAGTATTCTTTTATCTTGAATATTAATCTTATCTGCTTTCCATGTTGGCAGTGCCTACCAATAGAGTTTGAAGGTTTAATATCTTTGGCACATCTCTCATAGCTTCCTTTTTATTGACTTTTATCAAATTTTCAAAACCTATATGTCCCATTCTTTTGTGCCATAGCCAACTTTCGTCTATTTGGATCATGCAACATTTTTCTTCTTCTTCAATGTTTAAAATATAAACATTGCTTGGTATCCTTGGTGCAACAACCACTAGTTTTCCTAAGTCTTCTTTTCTAATTTCACATTTTTGAGAGTCAAATACAAGTATGTGTCCTTGATCACATGTTTGGTTCACACTGAGGAGATTAGGCTTCAATTTTTCAACTAATAGCACATTTTATGCTTTAGCTTTATTATTTCCTAGACTTATTGTGCCCTTTCCAATTATATTGGCAAAGACATTAGCTCCAAATGTAACATTTCCTTTTTATTTCCTTTTCAGACTGACGAATTTGTCTTGATCTCCATTCATATGATTTGAACATCAACTTTCAACATACCATTGACTCCTTTTATCTTTAGCATATAAGGATACCTTATACTGTTTCTTTTTCTTCCATTTGTTTTTCTTTCCATGCCTTCTTATGCTTTTCTTCTTGAATTTTGGAACTTTTTATGGAAAGCTTTGGTAGTCTACAGTCACTAGATTTGTGACCATAACTGTTGCATTTGTGGCATTGAACATTGTGATTTTGCAGTTGAGAGAATGAATTATTGTTTATGTTCTCTTGATTATTATTATTATTGTTGTTCTTATAACCATATCTTTTAACATTTTTATGATTGTATTGTCCACAATCTCTACAATGTAATGTTTTATGCCCAAAATTATTGCAAGAGAAACAATAGCCAAGAAATAGATGTTGGTACCTTTTGGGGGGAGTTCTTCTTGTAGTTACATTTTTTATATATTCATTTTCTTTTGAAGGAAGGGCAGATTTATGTTGATTAGAATGAGTCTTTATTTTTCTTTCTTTCTTTTTGAAAGATCTTTGAAGAGAAGCAGCATAACTTTTTGGATTTTTATCAGTTTGCTGAGATGTAGAGTTAGATCATTTGTTAGAATTCTTTTGATCATAACCCAGTCTTGACTTATTTTTTGATGTTCTTTGAATGTTAAGAATATCATCCAAGGTTCTTGAACTATTTTCAAATCTTGATTGGTTGTTTCCTTTCTCAAGTTCTCTTTTTAGAGAAACAATTTCAACCTCTAGCTTTTCACAGTCTAGTTGCTTTTCATTGAGATGTTATGACCTCTTCAATTCTTTTGGCTTCTTGGAGTTGAGTTTTTATGTCAATAATGACTTGTTCTGATTCCTTGATGGTTATTGAACTTCCTTTTCTCTTGAATTTTTTTTTCCTTCATATTCTAACAGTTGTTCTCTTAATGATTTGTTCCTCTTTTTATATTTTCTCAATTATTCAAGAGCACTAATAATTTATTCTTCAAGGTCTACTTCTCCTTCAACTTCAAAGTGTTCTTCATTATCATTAGCAAATTTATTTTGAGATTTTATGCCCATAAATAAAGTATTGTCTTGTCATCTTCACTCATGTCAGATGAACGATTGTCTTCTTTGGAGTAGAAGTTTTTAATTTTCTTGTAGGATTTATTCTTGTTTCCAGTTTTTCTCTCCTTAAGTTCTTTATGGTTATAAGTATCTTTAACATCAATATCCACCTGCTTGGGATAGGGACATTTGGAGGCAAAATGCCCAATTTTCCCACAATTGAAGCACTTGAAGGGTAACTTCCATTTATATTTCTCAAACCCTTTCTGGAGTTTCCTTATAAAATTGGCCTCTTCTTCATATGATATGTATGAGTGATTTTCATTTGAAGCATGCTCATGGTTCTTAGTTTCTTTTGATGCTTTTAAAGTTGTTTCCCCTTTTTATGTTTTTTTTTGCCCGATTCTCATTTCATAGGCTATGAGAATCCCATGAAGTTCATCCATTGTAAGTTTTTCAACGTCTTCTCGATATTCCAAGGTAGATACTTTAGCATCATATTTCATTGGTAACGATCTCAACACCTTTTGGAAAATTATTTTGTCTTTTAATTCTTCTCCTAGTGTTATGATTGAATTGACTATTTCATCCACCCTTTGAAAATATTATGGAACGTTTTCTTCCTCTTTCATCTTCAGAATTTCAAACTACCCTCTTTATGTTTGAAGTTTGGCTTTCTTGAATTTGTCATATTATTCAAATATGACTTTAAGATTGTTCCATATTTATTTTCCTGATTTATAGTGCATCACTTTTACAAATATAGGATCTGCTAATCCACCTAGAATTGCATTAACAAACGTTGAATTATTGTCACAGAGTTTCTTTGCAGCAACATATGAAGGTGCGGTAGTTGGTGCAATGCAACCATTTACCACAGATAGACAAACATCACATCCAAGAGCCATAAGGTAATTTCTCATCCTTATATTCCAAAATCCATAATCATTTCCTTTGAACAATTGTGCTCTGTTGGAGGACATTCTTTCTTGTTGATCCATTGAATTTCTCAGAAACTTCCTTCAAGTGGTTAGACTATGGTGAAGGAACCTACTTTGATACTGATTGTTGGAATGCTGTTCAATACTAAGAGGGGGGTGAATCAATATTGATTCTTTTTCAAAAATTAAATTAATTATTTAATTGTTAATTTATGAACCATACAATTTATTAACAAGAATTTATAGAAAACTAAAATTAAATGTAACAATCATAAAAATTATAATTCAGTTACAATCAATAGTTTCCAAGAGACACCAATCTTTCTTCTTTTGAGCACCAACTCAAAGAAACACCTATCCCTTGTTTTCCAAGCACCAAATCCCTGTAGACATGGCTCCAAGCTAGAAAGGACTATGATCCTTTGTTTTCAAACACCAACTTGAGGAAGATGCAACTCCCTGTTTCAAGGGTCAACCTGTTGAGGACTCCAATCCTCCCTTGATCCTTCCTTCCACCCTCACTTCATGTGAATGTTTCAAGTTCCTCCTTAAACTCTGTCTGTATTTTAGATCTTCTAAATTAGACCACAGAGACACTTTCCTTTCACCATGTTTTTTTGTTTCTATAATATTTCAATAGTTATGTCATTGTACCATTGTGTCTTTTTAAGAGAACCATTGCACCTCTTCATTTAATTATAACAATAACGTTGTCATTTTTATTTTGTCATTAACAATTGTTCTTTAATTAAAAAATCTTCAAATCCCTTGTAAGTTGTTTCAACATTTATCCCTTCACTTGCCAAAAACCTTGTAGCTGAAATTGAATGCCTGGGTGCTTCGATGAGAGAGGTTATATCTTTCAATATTTTGGATATAAATTCTAACTAATCTAAAATCCTATGTTATCATCTAAAAGTTCCTTATCTTCCATTGGCTTGTTGATCCAGATTTTATGAGCAGAACGAAATGAATACATATTATTAACAGGTGCTTAACACAAAATAACAGAGATACAGTAAAACTGGTTTTCTATTCAATAACGGAATAAGATGAAACTGTAAAATGCAACGGAAATAAGCTTGCTAGAATGGTGGCGGCTTATCTCTGAGAAGAGATGTGACGACATAGCGCATTCGCAAGAAGAAAGTTACAATGAGGCTCTGAAGGCCTTTTTACAATAAGCAAGAATGCCAAAAACCCTAGACATTCAAAAACCTAACCCTAGTAGATGAAGCGCCAAAAGTCATGTGGGCCCCGTTTGGGTAAGTTAGTACATCAACTTCCTGGGGTCGTAACTTTTGCATATGATCTCCATTTTAGGTGTGTGATAGCCCATTGGAAAGGTATCGTCGAGGAGATTCATTTCATTGGCCCAATAATTCCTTGTCTATCATTGAGGATCTTGATATCAAAAAACCTTCATTTAGGCCCTCAAAATGGCCCCGAAAGTTAAAACTACTAAAAATAGTAAATTGCCAAAAATGTCAGAAAACTATTTTGAGCCAATTGGAAAAGGTGGGTGGCCACCGATATCCATATGGATCAATCCTCCCTTCTTAGGAAGAAATGGTCTCCATTGCTTTGAATTACCCCATTAGAAGAGGACATTTCTGTTGTATTTGGCCCCGGGTGAGCCACTTGCCTTGGTGCAGGCGCTGCCCTGCTTTGACAACTCGATAAAGCTCGATCCTTTGTTGTCAAGTTCCCTTGATCTGTCAGTCCATAATCTGATCATTAGATGCATGTTGTATGCAGTCAGGGTTGAGCTCTTTTGGTGTCAGTTGTTCTGCTACTTCTGAGGTGTCCAATAATGGTGGGAAATAAGAGCGAAGGAGATACACATTGAACACTAGGTGTAGGCCAAGGAAAGGAGGAATGTTGAGCTCAAAAGAATTATCCCCCATGGCCTTGGTGATAGTGTACGGTCCATAACAGAATGGGCGAAGCTTCCGATCGGGTCCTGTAAGGTGTTCTTTCTGCAAGTGCAACCAAAATTTTTCACCCACCTGAAACTTATGCAACACCCGATGTTGATCATGGCATTGTTTGTACTTGTCATTAGACTTCTGTAGGATATTCTGAACCTATTGGCGAATGTGTTGGATCCGCTCAATGAACCGGGTGGCTTTGTCAACTTCAGTTAGAGTAGGAGATGAGTCAGTCGAGGTGACCACATGGGGAAGTGCAACATCTATGGGACCCAATGGTTGAAATCCCAACCCCACTTGAAATGGGTTGTGGACGGTTAAGCTATGCAAGGCTTGGTTGTAGCTATGTTGGACATAGGGAAGGATATCATCCCATGTGCGAGGGTTCTTTGAATTATACATGTGAAGGATATGCACAATCATTCGATTTACAACCTCGGTTTGGCCATATGTCTAGGGGTAGAAGGCCGTGGATTTGATGAGCTTGGTGTCCAGCAGTGCCCAGAGGCTCGACCAGAATGTGCTGAAAAATCGACTATCCTGATCTGAGACAATGATTTCTGGGATTCCATAATGTACCCAGACTCATTCAAAGAAGTGCTTGGTAGTTGCCTCTGTTGTGATGCTCTTCTTGCAGGCAAGAAGAATTGTCATCTTAGAAAAGCGATCAACAACCACAAAAACACAGTCATTTCCCCACTTGGTGGATGGGAGGCCCGACATGTAGTCCATTGATATGGATTCCCATGGCTTGTCAGGAGTAGGAAGAGGGGTGTACAAGTCCTATTTCTTAGTGGTCAGTTTGGCAATAGCACAGGCAGTGCAGGACCTGATATACTTGCCGACCTCCTGTCGAAGTTTCGACCAGTAGAAATGTTTCTGTAGAATCACCACTGTCTTTTCGATGCCGAAGTGTCCTGCCACCCAACTATAGTGGGCTTCCTAGATTAGCTTCGCTCGCTCACTTGATGGAACATAGATATGGCCCAGATGACACAACAACCCATCCTGAAGATGGAAATTATCGACAACTTCATTTGCACCCAACATTTGGTAGGTGGTGGAAAAGTGAGGGTATGTCTCATAGAGTTGGGGCCATCCAGAGGTCTCATGGTCACAAGAGTATAGCACTGTGGTGAGTGCCACGACTAGCGGTCTACTGAGGCAATCAATGACGCAATTGGTTCTTCTTGTTTTATACTTGATGTTGAGGTGGAATTGCTGCAAGCATGTGGACCACTTTTGATGGCGGTGATTCTGCAATTTTCTTTGTGCCTACATGAACTGCGGTGGCTTATGATTAGTGTGGATGATTGTCTCCTTCCCAAGAATGTAATGTCTCCACTAGCGACATGCTTTCACAATGGAGTACATTTCTTTGTCGTAAGTAGGGTACTTACAGACAGTATCTGACAGTGTCTCACTATGATAGGCCATGGGGTGGCATTGTTGAGTGAGAACGTCACCCACAACATAGTTTGAAGCATCTGTCTCGATCTCAAAAGGATGTTGTAGTTCTAGTAGTGAAAGTACTAGGGCTGAGCATAAGCACTGCTTCAAATCATCAAACGCTTGTTGTTGGGACTGGCCCCATGCAAATTTCTCCTTACCACCACCCCTGTTTATTTGGCTAAGGGCCCATGCAAAATGGGAGAAACCCAACACGAACCTGTGTTAGAAATTAGCAAGTCCCAAGAAGCTCTGAAGCTCAGTGAGTGTTGTTGGGGCTGGCCAGTCACAGATGACTTGGATCTTGGCTGGCTCCACATGTGCGCCATGCTGATCAATGATGTAGCCCAGGTAATGGACCCTGTCCATGCCGAAAGAGCATTTTTTCAGGTTGGCGTATAGCTTGTGCTGCCACAGGGTTTGCAGAACCTACTGAATATGCTGCAAGTTTTCGGCCCAAGTCTTGCTGTAAATTAGAATGTCATCCAGATACACCACTACAAAATTATTGGTGAATGGTCGTAGGATATCGTCCATCATCCTCATGAAAGTGGCTGGAGCATTTTTCAAACCAAAGGGCATGACCAACCATTCAAAAAGTCCTTCCTTTGACTTGAAGGCGGTCTTCCATACATATGTCTATTCTATCGGGACCTGGTGGTAGCCAGACTGCAGATCAATCTTACTAAAGTATTTGGCCCCTGTGAGTTGATTAAGGAGGTCATCGATTCGGGGAATCGAGTACCAGTTTCTGACAGTGATTTTATTCAGATCCTGGTATTCAATACAGAGTCTCCAGGTTCCATCTTTCTTGTGTACCAACACGATTGGGCTCCCACAAGGTGATGGGCTGAGGCGGATGTGCCCCTTGTGGAGCAGTTCTTGGATCTGTCACTTGATCTCCTCATTCTCTAACAAAGATCAACAATAGACTAGCCCATTGGGCAGCAGTGCATCGAGGGTCAAATCGATGGGGTGCTTGACTCTTCCACGACCTTATCTACTTGCTTATGTTGTGTGGAGAGGTCGGTCGTAGAGACCCTGGATGCGGTTGTGATATTTCTCTTATTCTGAGAGCGAATCATGAAGAAGACAGACTTCCCCATCTGAGAGATGACCTTCTTGCATTGCTTCACAAAGATCAAGAAAATAACACTAAGTGGGACTGTCTCGGGTATCCTGTACAATTTCTTGTTCAAAGTAATAATAAAACTATGAGGCCTAGACTCATATACAACATGACGTTTCCATAAATAAGGTTGGCCCAAAATAACATCACAAACTTTGAGAGGAGCAACATCACACAATACCTCATCTTTGAAGGGATTGATGTCGTACGACAGTCAACACTGTTGGTTGATGCAGAGATCGCTTGCTTGGCGAAGCCATTGAATGGTGTAGGGTTGTGGGTGCGGCGTTGTTGGTAGGGCCAGCCACTTGACAACCTCTGCTGAGATGAGGTTATTCTAGCTACCGCTATCAATGATGAAGTGTAGCGGGGTGCCTTTTACCCACATCTGTGAATGGAAGAGGTGCTCTCCTTCTTGTGGCTCATCTGGTTCACCAGGCTGGAGCTTGGTGGTAGCAACAGTGGCACTGGGTTCTGCATCAATGATTTGTCTTCCCCTCTCTGGTTCTATCTTGGAGTCAAAATATTCATCTGATTCAAAGGCTTTCACTTCGACCACCAGTGAATATTTGAGCGACAGTCAATAGTGTTATGCCAAGGGCTCTTATGGAAGTCACACCACTTCCCGATATCTCTCTTTGTCTTTTTGGTGTCCTTCTTTTCTTGCGGCTTGTACTGGTTGTCCTGATACTATCCATCTTTGCTCTGTCCTTTATTCGGTGGGTTGGGGCTGCCCTTTCCTGTCTTCTGTTGTGAGGGGTTCCCAGGCCCAAATTGGCGCGTCTTTTGTTTGAGCTTCTGCTCAATTTTGATGGCATATCGGTAGGGCACGCCCACGAATGAGATGTTTAGAAATTCCATTTCGGTCTGGATGTATCTATGCAGAGCACCGCGATACTTGAACACCATATTTCACTCTGAATCTTTGATACCCAACTTGGTGCGTAAGGTATTATAACCCTATAATTTATAAGATCAACTGGTGACTGAAATGTTATCTCTTTAGTGTTTTTGTTTGTCAAACAATTTTTCATTCTGCAAATAATTTGAAAATAGAAAAAAGAAAAAGAAAGAAAAAGAAAAAGGAAAAGAAAAAGAAAGAAAAAGAATAAAAGAGGGCACAAAAGAAATTCAATAGAGCCCCATGCAATAACAGTGACTTGGTCCATACCTTTCAAGCCCCATGCAATAACAGTGACTTGGTCCATACCTTTCAAGCATGGCCAAGTTCTTTTAAATTGATGTTGATAGGAATAGTGAATAAGCTTGGCTAAACTGTTTAATCTTAGCCAAGTGATCTAGGTTAGTTAGTGAATAAATCTGGCCACAGTGCCTAATCTTGTTCAGATAGCCCTAGGATAGAGTAAGTTCTTAGTCCAACAGTTTAATTTGGGCTAATTGTCATAGGAAATTAGGTTAGAACATAGGGTAGTTTGCTTTATTTCAATAAAACCAGCTCGATGATCAATGTTGGAACATGTCTTGGATGCTTAAAAGGTTGGTTTTCTAACCCCTTGGTCATATAAACATGTGAAAGCTTGGGAAAACCCACAATATGCACTTATCCTAAGTTCTCTGGGCGCATACACTTTTGCGCTCACATTTATGCATTGCTCATGTATCAATGGCTCAAATGTTCACGCCCAGATCTATTGTGGACAAGTCTTTCCGGACCCCCCCGACCATTCTACCTTTAACGATG
>CBVK0101625598.1:0-13002 GCA_900067695.1 Picea abies | reverse complement strand
TACGTTGAGAGAGGCATTGGTAGGCCAAGAAGATGGTGTGCTAAACCGTGGAGGAGAACACTACCATGATGGTACATTGTGAAACCATTTGTGTATGTCGAGATGAAGCTGGTACGCTCTTTGTTAGTGTTGAGATCGCATTGTGCCTAGAGGTATGTTGTTTCCATAAGTCTGGTTATTATCCCTATATGAGGAAATCCATGGTTGCGAATGTTTGTAATTGCTATAGTTGCGATTTCTTAGCTTCTAGCATTGGAGATTTTTCTAGCTAGCTTGTGTTGCAACACTAAAGGGAAGTAGGATAGTCTGAGGGACTTCTTAGCAGTGAAAGGGATTCCATTCCTTTTGTTGTGCAAGGTTGAGGGGGAAAGAAATGCAGGAAAGTGGGATTGTGTAGAATTAATGGGTTGAAAGGTAAGTTCCCTAGCTGTAAATATTGTTATAACCATAGGATGATGTAAAATTCCTTGTCTTTAGTAATTGTTTGGGTTGAGTAAGGTAGCCATAGCCTTAGCCAGCAAATCCCCCCTTGTTGTCTCATTGCCCAATACCACCTTGAGTTGGCGCCTATGGCTAGGTTGAAAAACAATCTCATGGAGCTATTTCCCCAAGTGCAACTAATGACGATTAAACTATTGATTCATATTGTTTATATTTTGGATACTAATGCTTGTGGTGAGTGATGTGTTGATCATTATGTGTTCACTATGGAAGTTGCAAGTCTGGGAGTGGACATTAGGTCTCAAGAGTGCATGTTGCGCTCCTTGGTAGTGGACATTAGGACTTGAGAGTGCATGTTGTGATGCCTGGTCATGATTCATATGCAAAGTTTGGAGGGTGTCACAACCACATATCTTAATGTAAAGGGTTTATTAATTTCCAACCATGTCAATTTGAGGTGAATGGCCTTGTGGGTAGGCCAAAAGGGACCATATTTATGAAGAGAATGTATTTATATGTATGTGAAAGAACTATATATGAATGATGTTGTAATTGCTTACATACCAATGGTTACTATTCAATGTATAAGTAGAAATACGTTTTTTGTGTTGAGATGGTTAAATGTGCTTGTTAACGCTCTGTAAACTTCGTTCGGCTGAGAAAACAAATGACAGAGACAACCTACAAACCAACTTTGAGGCCGAAAACTAGCCTTTCCGACCTGGAGAGGGATCTCTCTGGAGACTTTGTCTCTGTACAGGATATGGATTTAAGCTATCGGCTAGATTTAACACTTTTATACAATATTTCTGGTTATATTGGCGAAAGAAAGCAAGACCTTGGATGATGGAGTCTATTTAAGAAAATGATAGAAACAAATGACTTAGTGACTTAACTTGAGAGGATAAAGACGAAGTAAGCAACAATCTTTCAATTAAAAATCGTTGTGTGTGGCGGGAGAAAAACACATGAAGCAACTCGGAGCACCGCTAGGGATGAATTCATAGTTCACTTAAAAGAAGCACAGTCGTCTAAATGGCGCGAATCTAGAACACCGCGCAGTGAATTCTAGATTCGAAATCACGTTCTGATTTAGACAAGATATAGATATGAATATAAAGAACACAGGAAAACACACAGGCAAAGAGAGTACAATACATCAAACTGCGACAATTAGAATCTTTTCGTTAAAGATTCAGGACCTTTGCATTAAGTTTCAGTCGTATTCAAAAGCTACACTCAATAATCACTGTCTACACCATTTTGCCAACCAACCCGACTTACATTGAAAGGATAAAATATATAGGCAAGGGTGTGTCGCTCGAGCTACCCTATGCTCTAACTACTGCCCCTAGAAATTAGGTTCTGACTATTCTCTGCTAGATGACTCTTCATATGGCACTTTACTAAAAATAGGAACTGACTGTACTCGATCGCACAATAATCGCTCGCCTTTTCCACGACAGTTCGATCACCCATAAGATCTCGTCGTTAGAGGGTGATGTGTCGATGCTTTTCCTTTGACAGGGTATCTGGACGATCAAGTGCTTTGTTAGACTCTTGCCACCCACTGTAACGACCTTGATTTCTATTGCAGAATCGATTGCTGGTGCGTGCATGTGGTGGGTGACTGCAGACTGTCGTAGGTGTTTCCAAAATGATAACCCCAGTTAGGGAACAACACCTTTCTTCAAACTATCGCATGTCCAACGTACACCTGTCCTTTGCAATAGATGGGATTCCATCGTTGCGTGTCATATGTTTTCCGTGCGGTGTCAGAGTCCCTACTTCCCGGTAGGAAACATGACGTGGGGAGACAAAATCCATGCCACGTCTGAGAAGACAAAAATGGAGTCAGTTAATCATGCTTTTGGTCTCGTCTACAGTTTTGATACCCGAAGCGTTTTCCTGAGAGACCAGTTGCGCCTTTTCAGATTCATTACTTGCCTTTGCAGAATCACGTTCCCTTTCAGCTTCCTCTGCGTGCTGGCCAGAGCGATGCAGACGTTCCACATTCCTTGAAGTGCTTTTCATTTCTTTCTTCTGACATCCTCTGTGTTTCACGGAGCTGGATGATTGTCTCTTGCGTTTCCCTGAGTTGCCTCTTGAGCCAAGTCACATTTCCCTCTCAGCCCTGTGATGTTGATGCTTCGAGGGTCTTCGCTGCTAACTGTTGTCTCAACTCCCTGTTTTCTTGGTATAGCTCAGCGATAACGAGCTGTGCTTGCTTCAACTGCTGCGATGGCTCACAAATATCTGGGCCTTTAGTGTCTGTCCTCCTCCTTCTGTCATAGCTTTCTCGACTTGGACCTTCGATAGGTTCCATTCGAATGGCGCACATGAGTAACTCTTCAACGATCGATTTGGTGCGCGGATCGCTCGGGGTTTGAGCCTCCCCGGTTTCCTTATTCTTCCTTGGGCTGCCCCTTCTCCGGGGTATCGACTGTTGGGGGGATAGGGCTTCCAATGACTTTCCTTCTTTCACGACCCTTCCTATTTCCGCCTCCGCGCGGTGAGATGTAGTTTTTTCCGCGAGAAGATGAGAATCTCCTCTGGGGTCCCTAGGGATGTCGGCTGTGAGTAGAAACAAATGCTAGCTATTTCCCGATCGCCTCAACTCCTTAACTATCAACAATTTAATCAGCGAGACATGAGATAGTTTCTTCTTTGGCTAGTTTGTTTAAGCCCGGACATTGTCTGCCATTTCTTGGAGACTTCAGTGCAAGAAGAAAGGCAGATTTAACGGTCTCCTTCCTGTGAAATGCATCAACAATCTGATTTGATGTGGGTGTATTCTGTCAAACCTTCCTTCAAAGGTGAAATATTTCCTAACCACTCTTAGGAGCTTTCAAAAAGGTTCCTACATATATCGACTTGAAATGCTCGCTTCGACCTTCCCGTTTAAACAATCTGGCTTGATAAATTCCTCGTAGCATAACACGTCCAAAGGCATGCCTTTAGACCACCTTTCTCAACGCGGAGGGATCTCTGTTGCAGTTGACAGGGTTTCCTCCGTTACTTGGAATGTATTTCTTGCAATTACTATGCGGAGCCCGTTGAAACTGAGCGCGAACTGTTCGACCAACTCTATGTTGAATCCTTGGATTTTCCTACAAAAGACCATGCATCCGACCTGTTCAAAGGATCATCTGATGTCCAAATCTTCATTTACCAGTGTCAAGTTTTGAGGTTCGGGCCACATATTTCTGCTGCCCCGTGCACCTTTCCTTATGCTCTGGGATGTTGCCATGGTGCCACACGTATTTGTTCTGTGCGCAGTGGATTTATCATGGACCAAAGGCAATAACCTTGATTTGCCCAGGTTTTTGACGCAATTGAAGGCAATCGACTTTCCAACCACGAGACACTTAGGGTTTGCGGGAAGAATTACAGAAGGAGCATAAACTTGGCTGGTGAATAGAATACATGTAGAGCAATCAGAATTTATAATTGGGTGGGTAAGAAATGGAATCGTGCCAGGGGACACCGAATCCATGGTGACTGGAGGCTTTGAAGCAAGCTGAAGATTTTCGCAACACATCCGCACGACGGGTACACTTCGAGGCATGTAAAGTACAACTGATAAGAGCTGCAGAGCATATGTGATACGAGTGCTGTGATTTTTCGTTCTTTCTGACTTAATGAGTTGATGATGGTCACTTCGTTTGCCAACACGACTTCTATTTAACAAATTGCCTCGACCTTTGGCACATAAAACCCTCTCTTCTGATAGGACCCGACTCTTTGGGAAAATACCTTTACCCCTTACACATGTTTTGGTTCTGACATCCCTTCCCGACTCCAAGGGACAACCGACCACTTGCTGACTTCGACCCATTCGTTGTTCGACACCTAACCTCACACGCTTTGACACATGAACTCTGACTCAACTAGGACTGACTCTAACTGAAAAAATGACGGCGCTAACAGCTGGCTCCAACGGGGATGCTATCCTCCTAGTGAGGTGGCAAAGAACAACAGACCAAGTGCCTGACCATTGGGCCTTATTCGACTTCCAAACTCTGAAACAACGGAAAAGAAAAACACAACCTAGACCTACTTGGCATAGTTTTGACCAGACTCAACGTAAACTTAGGGCCTTCACTCAAGGATTCAATTTTCTGCTGACACACTGACTCGAAACGCCTTCTTTGAAAACAAAAATGAAATGACTATTTACAATGACATGAAAACTAAATGGACCTTACTGCACCCGATAGTGTTTGAGGAACCTGTTTACAGGGCCCCCAACCAGTGGGCTCTTCGTCGAGCTCTTCTAGCAAATATGCATTGTTCTCGTGATACGTGTAGATTCTGAAAGGACCCGTCCAAAGATGATCGAATTTTCCATGCTTTCCCTTATCTTCGTTCCTCGCGTCCCACTTTTGCACCAGATCCTCCACCTGAAATTCCACTTGTTTGGAGTGCTTTTCAAAAGTTTTCTTCACCTGTCTTGGTGGAGTTGTGATAGGTTGTAGACCTGCTCCCTCATCTGCTGTGTGTGAATCAACTGATTTATCCTTCTCTGCGTGTCATTTGGCTCGACCTCTTGCTCTTGCAACAACTTTCTGATGGGCAATCTCAACGAGGTAGGGAAAATCGCGTCCGCGCCATATACGATTTGGAACGACGACGTAGAGATGGACTTTTTGGTAGTGACTCTGTCTGCCCACAACGCATAAATGAGTTTCTTATGCCAGACCTTCTTGTTGTCATGCATGAGTCTTTTAATGATCCTGATTAAGCTTTTATTTGACGATTTTGCTAACCCATTACCCTGTGGGTAATACGCTGTAGAATGTCCCGGGGTTATATTGTAATCCTTGCAAAACTTCTCTATTTTCTTGGACTTAAATGTGACCGCGTTATTTGTGATGATCTTGATAGGGCACCCGATCCTAGACAGGATGTTGGTCTCCATAAACTGAATGATGATTGTGTCGGTAGCCTGCTTCTTTGGAATTGCTTCGATCCATTTTGTGAAGTAATCCGTGGCCGTAAGTATCCATCTGTGTTGCGCCGAGGATGGTAGATGAATCTCTCCTATAAAGTCTAGGCCCCATTGCATCGATCGAGATCGTTTTCAGCGACAGGGGTTGCATCTTTCTCCTTCCATCGAAAATTTGACACTCGTGGCAACTGGAAACTTCTTTGTATACGTTTGCGAGGATGCTGGGTCAATAGTAACCTTCTCTCATAATTTTATGTGCGATGGTTTTCCAGTAGTGATGTCCTTCGCAGTCGCCTTTGTGGAATTCCTTGATAGCTCTTCCTGCATCATCTTCTAGCAAGCAACTCAACAATATCCTTCCCGGGTCTTTCCAATACATGGAGTTATGCAAGATGTAGAACTTAGTAGCCTTCAGCTTTAAAAATCAGGCCTTAGTCTTACTTAACCCTGGAGGAGCTTGCAGATTCTTCAACACATAAATGATGTCGATATACCAAGGTGAATCATTGACCCTCTGAGACACTTGCGTAGTTGTTTCTTCCTAAGGATTCTTCGACAGATCAACAATGAAGTTGATTCCCAGAACATCGTAGTTTGACTGCAGCATCAGTTTTGCCCAGACCCTTAATCAGCTTTGTGGGCTTGATTTCGAGGTCGTATTCCAGCATGACCGCAATCCACTTACCTCTTCTTCCCTCAGGGTCAGGCTGAGTCAGGATGTCTTTCACTGAGTTGCTGGGCATGTAAGCGATAACGTGGGAATGTAGTATGTAAGTTTTGAACTCCTTTAGGGCCTTCACTGAGGCGTATGCTTGTTTCTCCATAATGTCATACCTCAATGGGGAATCCCTTAGCGTTCTGTTGAAGTACGCTATAGGATTTTCAAAGTTCTAATCTTCTTTCTATAGCAATATGCCAACAATGGTATGCTCCGAGGCAAACAAGAACAAGATGAAGTCCTTCGTGAAGTCTGAGTTGGCCAATACATGAGCTTTGGTCAACGCTACCTTGATATCTTCAAATGATTTCTTGGCTTTGGGGTTCCATTTGATCTCGTACCCTTTTCTGAGCATGTTGGTGATATGTTTTATAATCTCGACCAGATTTGGGATGAATCTTCTCAAGAAATTCACCTTTCCCAGGAAGGACTGCACCTCCTTGCTGCGCGGAGCGCTGATTTTCAGGATTCCTTATACCCTGCTGGGGTCTATCTTTATACCCTCCTTCGAGATGATGTGCCCCAATAATTTCCCTTCTTGCATTCCAAAATGTGACTTTTTTGGATTCCATGATATGCTGAACCTCTTGCATTTCTGGAAGACCCTCTTCAGATGCTCAAGGTGTTGTTTATCGGAGTCAGAATACACTGTGATGTCATCCAATTAGATCACGATAAATTTGTCATTTTCCTTGGCAAATGCTATATTCATCGCCCTCTGGTCGATAGCTCCAACGTTCATCAGGTTGAAAGACATATTGGCATACATGAACGTCCCCCATGGTGTCGTGAAAGCTGTCTTTTCTCGATCATCTAGGTGTACCGTGATCTGATTGAAACATGAAAATCCATCCAGCATAGACATCTTTTGGGACCCAACTATCTTCTGCATAATATAGTCCATCTTAGGGAGAGGGTAGTTGTCCTTGAGGGATACTTTGTTCAAGTTTCAAGAATCCACGCACAACCTTATTTCGCCGCTCTTTTTCCTTACAGACACGAGATTGGCAACCCATTTCAAAAACCTTATATAAACAATAATTTTGGCTTCGAAGAGTTTCTTTACTTCTTTTTCAATTGGCGGCAACAAGAAGGAATTTATTCGTCTTAGCCTTTGCTTGAATGGTTTTTGGTCTTCTTTGAGAGGAGTGACGTGCTGAATCACTTTAGTGTCGTAGACTTTCAAGTCGTCATAGCTCCAGACGAAAACGTCGGGAAAATCCTTCATGAGTTTGATGTAGTCCTGTTTGACCTCCTGATTGAGCGTCTTTGATAATTTAATTATCTTCAGATTCTCCTGGGTCTCGATGTTTCAATCCTCGACATCCTCATCGTTCGCAGTGATCTTGGGATTTCTAGCCACATCGTTTTCATCAAACAACTTTTCCAACGGAAGTAATTCTTTTGGGATGATATTATTCTTTAGTTGTACTATGTCCCTCCCAGCTATATGGTTCTAGAAAGGGTCATCGTTATTGCACGCAGCTGTGCTTTCATCTTTGTCGGAACAACACTCGTCATCAATGTTTACATTAGCGAACTCGTCACTCATTTGGAGAAATCTCTCCACTTGTTTGTCATCTTCAAACACCTGCCAATACTTGATATTATTGGGCACCGCCAACCTGTGTTTGACTTCAATCTCATACTTTCTGTTGGGAAAAATGAGAATTTTAAAAACTAAGGCCGATGTGGCCAAGGCATCCACAATTTGATTCTGCCCCCTCAGGATCACTAATCAATTATACTCCAAGAATTCTTCAAGGAGGTCCAACACTAGGTTTATGTACACCCTCAATCTGGGGTGCTTGGATTGATATATGCCTTTCACTTGGTTTATAACGAGCTCAGAGTCTCCATGCACTGCTATCCTCTTTGCACCCAACTCTTTCAAAACTCTCAGACCCAAAATCAGTGCCTCATACTCAACCATGTTATTTGTACAATCGAAGGCGAGTTTGTATGAGCAGAGTTTTGTGCCCACCTTGGGAGGACTTATCCATACGCCAACCCCTTCCCCTTCCTTGCCGACGGCTCCGTCGAAACTCATGTTCCACATCTCGTTCTCCACGCGGTTCCTCGGGTCTTCACACTCTGCTGCTCGTTCCACGGCTTTATCATCGACAATCATGACAACTGTCGGTTCTTCCTCTTCAAAGCTCAGGTCATTGTAAAATATGGAGGAGCCGATCTCAGTGTCGACGGAGTAGATAGGGTGGTTATACGGCTGCGTCTGACTGCTCACCATGTATTTCAACAATACTTCTCTGTATAACCGTCTCTCTTGGCCGAAGCCAGGAATGGTGGCGTATGACATATCCATCTACAAAATTCCCTTCAATTTCGCGGCCCATGACCTGGATAATAGCATGCCAAATTTAGGGGGTATATTGGCCACGACCATGTCCATAACTAGATTCTTAGAAGGGATTTGGGCCAGCGACAACCAAATCTTTGATTAGACCCAAACATTTTACTTTCCTTGAATCAAAAGAAAAAAGATCCTTATAGGGCCTAGTGATGTCCAAACCCAACTCGTCCATGATCACTTTGGGCATGAGATTGTGCGACATGCCTGAATCCAGCATGACGTTATGCAAGGTCATGTCATGGACCTTGAGATTGACATAGAACGGGGGAACGTACTCAGCATCGCCAGTCTCCTCCATGCGCAGACCAAACAAAATGACAGGGTGATCATCATGGACATTCAAGGTGTCGGGAGTCTCTCCCAAGTTTAGCATTTTAATAATCTAACCCCGATACTCTCCTTTCTTGATGAGTTCATTGAAAGGGATGTAGATTTTAATCTTGGCCATTTCGTTTTCAAAGTTAAAAGGGGGAGAGACCTTTTCTACCTTCTTGACACATGTCTCTCGACTTGTTTCTGGCGCTTTCGTTGGAACCTCCTCCTTTGACTTTGCCTTTTCAGCTACATCCTTGGTCGGGTTGTCTTGCTTCAGTCGGCTTGTGGAAGGGGTATCCGCTGAAGGTTTCCTTATGGGATTTGTTTGATGAGACTTTGTAGACGCCTTTTGCTCCTAAGGTTGTATTTCTTTTGGAACTGCATGATAGCATTGTGATAACCCTTCCTGAATTCCTCCATTTCCCAAGACAACGTGTCATCCGTCTCCAACATAAGATCGTCATTTTCGTTCATGTATTGGTTGTGTTCTCCCTTTGTCAAGAACACACACATGTCCTTGTCGTCGCAAGAATGCATTTGATCTTGGAACATCTGATCAAAATCTTCGTCCGCGTAATTGTTTTGGAACGGGGGCCTTATTTACTGGTTGCCCCGGTCTCTCTGTTCCCTCTGCTTGATCTGCGGGACTGAACTTCTTCTGAGGTTCTAATTTCTAGGCTGGGGGTCATGCTGTTCTCGGGCGACGGGTTTGTTTTCCACGGACATTCTTTCCATCAGCTTCTCCATCGTCTTCATCATCAAATCGAACTTTTCCTATGAGGGTCGAGAAGTCGATGGCTGTGCATCCCCTTGGGGTTTCTTCCCGCCTCTTTTGAAGCTTTGTTTGATCTTTCCCAACGCCATCAGGTTTACCTAGACTTCGATCACGTCACTCATCATGGCATCTAAATTTGCAGATCTTCTCTTCCTCAATAGCAAGGCGAAATCGCCGCCAAAGGAGTCGACGTATCGAAGCTGCGCAACCATGGGGGGCAGCTGGACTTCTGTGGGAATTGAGTTGTAGACCCTCATGAAACAAGCCGAGAACTCTTGCACCGTTTCCTTTAGCGTTCTCTTCATATTGTTGTACTGCGTCAGTAGCTGCAAAGGGTTCTTTTTGTCTCCCCATTTAGCGATGAACGATGTCTCAAATGCGGCAAAGTCGAGGATGCTTGTTGTTGGGAAGGCTTTGCACCACTTTCGAACCTCCCCTGAAAGAATCTGTGTGAACAACCACACCTTCGCGTCTGCATGGTCTACCTCTTTTAGATCAACAAAATCGTTGAAGCAATCTAGGTGCTTTTGGGCATATACGTTTCCTTCAACGTCATATAGCTTGATCCTCTGGTTGTAGTTCTAGGGAAAATCACGCAGTTGGGAGGACAGGACAAGGGGGGCGAATCTGGCGGCCATTGCTCTAGGGGGGTTTGGGATTTGCGGGATGTTATGAGCGGGATTTTGTATGGTATTAGAGCTCGAAACCTCTCCTCGTCGATGACTATATGGTCCAGTTGGTTTCTGATTTAGCCCTGAACAAAGTTTGTTCGAACAAGGTGTCAAAGTTGAGGTCGTCAATACTTTGTGCCTCGTCCTTGGGCAAGGACATATTTATGTCTAGTTTATAGAATGGGTCTTGCGCTTGCTCCCTTACCCTGCGCAGAAGTATCTCGGGATCATACACAGGCTCTACAGGGTTCTGGTCAGGATTGGCTCTAGTATAAATGGTCTTCGGAGCTAGAGTTTCTGAATGGCGCTACTATGTGCTACTGGTCTCTTTCACTGGAGTCGCCAGGGTAAAGGTTTCAACCAATATAGATGTTTTCCCCACTGTTACCCTTAGGGGTCAAAACTATAGCTTTAGTCGTTCTCCCAGGGATTTTTTTTTCAATACTATCCTCGACAACGACACTAGAATGTTAGCGCTCTGTAAACTTCGTTCGACTGAGAAAACGAATGACATAGGCAACCTACAAACCAACTTTGAGGCCAAAAACTAGCCTTTCCGACCTGGAGAGGGCTCTCTTTGGAGACTTCGTCTCTGTACAGGATATGGCTTTAAGCTATCAGCTAGATTTAACACTTTTATACAGTTTTTCTGGTTCTATTAGCAAAAGAAAGCAAGACCTTGGGCTATGGAGTCGATTTAAGAAAACGATAGAAACAAATGACTTAGTGATGAACTTGAGAGGATAAACACTAAGTAAGCAACAATCTTTCAGTTAAAAATCATTGTGTGTGGCGGGAGAAAAACACATGAAGCAACTCGGAGCACCGCTGGGGATGAATTCAGAGTCACTTAGAAGAAGCATAGTCGTATAAATGGCGCGAATCTAGAGCACTGCGCGGTGAATTCTAGATTCGAAATCACATTCCGATTTAGGCAAGATATAGATATGAATATAAAGAACACAGGAAAACACGTACGCAAAGAGAGTACAATACATCAAACTACTATAGTAGAATCTTTTCGTCAAAGCTTCAGGACCTTTGCATTAAGTTTCAGTCGTATTCAAAAGATACATTAAATAGTCACTGTCTACACTATTTTTCCAACCAACCTGGCTTACAATGAAAGGACAAAATATATAGGCAAGGGTGTGTCGCTCGGGCTACTCTGCGCTCTAACTACTATCCCTAGAAATTAGGTTCTAACTATTCTCTGCTAGATGACTCTTCATATGACACTTTACTAAAAATAGGAATTGACTATACTCTGTCGTACCATAATTGCTCGTCTTCGCCACGACGGTTCGATCACCCGCAAGATCTCGTCGTTAGAGGGTGATGTGTTGATGCTTTTCCTTTGATAGGGTATCTGGACGATCAAGTTGTCTGTCAGACTCCTGCCACCCACTGTAACAACCTTGATTTCTATCGCACGATTGTTTGCTGGTGCGTGCATGTGGCGGGTGACTACAAACTGTCGCATGTGTTTCCAAAATGATGGCCCCGCATGTGTTTCCAAAATGATGGCCCCAGTTAGGCAACGCCTTTCTTCAAACTGTCGCATGTCCAACGTACACCTATCCTTTGCAATAGATGGGATTCCATTGCTGGACGTTGTATGTTTTCCCCGCGGGTATCTGTCAGAGTCCCTATTTCCCTGTAGGAAATAGGACGCGGGGAGACAAAATCCACGCCACTTTTGAGAAGACAAAAATGGAGTCGGTTAATCATGCTTCTGGTCTCGTATGCAGTTTTGATACCCGAAGCGTTCTCCTGAGAGACCAGTTGCGCCTTTTCAGATTCATTACTTGCCTTTGCAGAACCACATTCCCTTTCAGCTTCCTCTGCACACTGGCCAGAGTCGTGCAGACGTTCTCCATGGCCGGTGTACATTCCTTGAAGTTCTTTGCATTTCTTTGTTCTGACATCGTCTGTGTCTCACGCAGCCGGATGATTGTATCTTGTGCTTCCTTGAGCTGCCTCTTGAGCCAAGTCATGTTTCCCTCTTGACCCTGTGATGCTGATGCTTTGAGGGTCTTCGCTGCTAACTTTGTCTCAACTCACTGTTTTCCTGCTATAGCTCGTCAATAGTGAGTTGTGCTTGCTTCAGTTGCTGCGACGACTCACGAATATCCGTGCCTTCAGTGTCTGTCCTCCTCCTTCTGCTGCAACTTTCTCGACTTGAACCTTCGATAGGTTCCAGCTGAATGGTGCACATGAGTAACTCTTTGGAGACCGATTTTGCATGCAGATCGCTCGGGGCTTGAGCCTCCCCGATTTCCGTATTCTTCCTTGGCCTGCCCCTTCTATGGGGTATCGACTGTTGGGGGGATAGGGCTTCCAATGACTTTCCTTATTTTGCGACCCTTCCTATTTCCGCCTTCGCACGGTGAGATGTATTTTTTTCCGCGGGAAGATGGGAATCTCCTCTGGGGTTCTTGGAGATGCCGGTTGTGAGTAGAAACAAATCCCAACTGTTTCTTGATCATCTCAACTCAACTATCAAAAATTTAATCAACGAGACATGAGATAGTTTCTTCTTTGGTTGGTTTGTTTCAACCCGGACGTTGTCTGCCATTTCTTGAAGACTTCGGTGCAAGAAGAAAGGAAGATTTAATAGTCTCCTTCCTATGAAATGCATCAACAATCTGATGTGATGTGGGTGTATTCTGTCAAACCTTCCTTCACAGGTGAAATATTTCCTAACCGCTCTTAGGAGCTTCCGAAAAGTTTCTTGCAGATATCGACTTGGAATGCCCG
>CBVK0101625595.1:15140-34112 GCA_900067695.1 Picea abies | reverse complement strand
CCCATACATCTGTATGCACAAGCTCTAACCTTTCATTCTTCTTTTCTTTTCCAACTCTGAGAAATCTGACTCTCTTTTGTTTTCCATAAACAAAATGCTCACAAAAGTCCAAATCAATTTGTTTAAGATCTGGCAGCAAATTTCTTTTGTGAAGTATCTGCATACCCTTCTCACTCATGTGTCCTAGCCTATGATGTCACTGTGTTGTATCCACTCCTGTAGAAGCTAAAGATAGAGAAGAGTCAATATTACCAGTACATAAATACAATGTACCTACCTTCTGTCCTTTCGCTATCACCAATGATCCTTGGATGACTTTCCACGTCTTAGCTATAAATATGGATATACAACCTTCACTTGCCAACTCCCAGTTGAAATTAGATTTTTCCTTAAATCTGGAATATGTCTTACCTCTTTCAACAACCATTGGTTTCCATTGCATTGCTTTATTTTTACCTTTCCCATTCCAACCAATTTGCATGGTGCATCATCACCCAAATGAACCTGTCCAAAATCACCTTGAACATAATCTAGAAAATGTTTCCTATGGAGTGTAGCATGAAATGAAGCCCCTGAATCTACTACCCAAGACTCAAAAATATTATCTACCACCACCCTCAAGACTCAAGACTCAAAAATGAAAAGCATGTCTCATGCATACCACAACCCTCTCTTGGGGTCTACTGATCTCGTGGTCTAAGGATCTTCAAATTCCAACAACCAAATCGGTTCTTCGGGACCCGCTGAGCACCCAAAATCATTTCCACAGGTATTTTTCTTGAGCCCTCATGCTTAAAACCAATAGGAAGGGTCCGTATAACACCCACAGAGCCCTCCAAGAGACTCTAGGCCAAAACCGTGGCCCAATCTATGGCTTCCCAAAGAATTCGATACCGTTTACTCCCTCTTGTTGTAGATCCACACGGATCCGAACCTCTCGAGTGCTTCCTTTAAGCCCCTTTCTCTTAAACTTCAATAAAATTGAGTTTGGACCCTAACCCCCTTTTTATTGGCCAAGATATGAATATGACCTTGGGTTGTGACTTGAATCCAAGATAACAGGTGCTAACCACAACACTCTACTTCAATGCTCCAGAGCTTCGGGCTCTAGGAGGTTCAACCTTACTCCACACATTTTCCCCCGAATACACAACCTTGCAAACTTGCTAAAATAATGGAGGGTTGAACAAATACATGGATCGACGATGCACAATGCTCATTGAAATCGATGACAATGAGTTCATTTGAAAATTCATGCTTCGACAAGTCTACCTACTCCGACCTACGATGCTTCCGAAGTATCAAACCTTCGGATCTCAGGATCTGAGGACTCTTGTTCCCCACAAATAAATGATGAGGATTTTCTCCATTACTTTGACCCTTCGGGAGTCTTGGTACCTTCACACTCATGCTCTCCAGTTCCTCTAGAGAACAGGATGTCTCGCCATGTGTCCCTCTCAACAGACAACTCAGATGGTCTCCATTGTTCGAAGCTTCAACGACTTCCTTCTCCTGTGCACTTCTTTCCTCTATATTCTCCCAGAGTGGTGAGTCTTCAAACTTTCAGATCTAATGCCACGTGTATACCACTTTGGAGGTGTCCGATGAGTTCCATCTTTCATAGCTTTAGGAAAATTTCAACCCTTAGCACTTGCATCCTCCCGAATGGTCTGTCCTTCGAACCTCCTTAATCCAATGACATGTTGTTTCACCAATGAATGACCCCGATTTAATTCGATCCTCGAGACTTCGACAGTCCAAGATCCTTTGCGCTTCAAAATTGTTGAATTCACGAAGTCCAAAGTCCTTCCACTGTTATCCCTCATGCAAATTCTTCTAGATATGATGAATGTTAGACCTTTGGCAAAATCCGACTGGATCTCGACAATTGATTTGGTTCTTTCAGTGGTTTCTCCTTGTGATTGATCCACGACTTCTCCTAAACTTGAAGTCGTGCTGAATTCACAGGGGTAAACCTTGTGCTACTCCATCAGATCCGATGGTGATGAAGGATCCTAGGTCCTCACAACTGGATTTCATCCGTTGACACTTAGATAATAAAAACTCCTTCCCTTTCAAGGGACTTCAATTGTCAAAATTCCTAATATTTGATCTTCTTGAGGTGAATTGAACCTCGAATGTCTCCTTTGCAAATTTCAATTTATTAGGATGATTTGTCCTTAGATCATAAAAAGGAGGAGATGCAGTAGCAAGAAGGACTGCCAAGGAGCCATCTAGTGAATCAATTGGACATAATGGTTGAGAAAATAAAAGACTTGATGTTGAGATCAGAATAGGAGACTATCATCAAGGAGAGGTTGAACAAAGGAGAACCTGCAACAATAGTAGGGTAGCAACAACATCCACATAGTAGAGGAGAAAAGGAACAACTCCAAATAAGAGTCTAGGATCCAGGGGGATTTCAACAACAGAGAAAGGGATCTCATGATTTTTTGAGTGGTGGATTATGATGCAGGAGCATAGCTCCACCTCGGAAAGGCACCAACAAAGCCAACGAATCAACACATTAGTAGGGAATGAATCCAAAAAAGAGAGAGGTGCCAACCCTCTCAATTTTGAACCTAAGTTAAAAAATTTAATGAAATTAAATGTGAACTTAATGTTTGGAGGATCAGAAAGGTCGAGCCCATATGCTTGAAAGATGAAGTTGTTTTAAGGAGCAATCTCACCTTTAAGGGATAACAGGAAGATGGCTCTAGGACCAATTCAGATTAGATGGCCATTAAATAAAATTAAATCTAATTAATGAGGTAGCTAGGAGGAAGGCTCGAGGAGACCATCTTTTGTAAAATTATACGTGTACCGAAATTCATTAGGGTAAGGAGTTAGAGTTAGAGTGTTAAGAGAGAGTTGTAGAGGAGAGCTCAAGGGAGGAGAGGAAGCGTTGAGACTTTGTTGCAGTGTAGCCTTTGCAAACATCTGTATAGACATTCAGAGATAATACAAAAGAAGTTTTTCCATCCTATGAGGTTCTTGTCTATACTTATCTATTTTTTGTATGGTGTTCTCATTTTCTGAGTTCATTTGAGTACATGTGATGTTTTCATTCTGTTTTCTCTGTTTTATGTGTTTATACGCATGAGTATGTTTTTATGGATATGGGTGGAAACCTGTGAGGTTTCTATAAGTTTCAATTTTTTCTCTTCTTGAAAGATTCAATGCAAGGAGTGCACAGTTCCCTAAAGGAGTGCGAAGGCCGAGTCAAGTTCGACTCTAAAGCTGAGGGGAAATAACTTTAAATTTTGCAGAGCTTTGATGAAAGGATTCCACAGTACCAGCAAGGAGTGCACAGGACGAGAGTCACTGAAAAGACTCTAAAGATAAGGAGAGATAGAGGGGAGTTTCGTAGAAAGCATGCAAGGAGTGCATAGTTACTAAGAGGAGAGATAAGTCTGAAGAAGTCTCGTGCAAGGTGTGCATTGAGTCAACACTAAGCTAAGTGTTGAGGAGTGAACTAGTGGAGCGCAAGGAGTCTATGAAATGTTCTCATAGACCTTTAGAGTCTCGACATGAACAAGTGCAAGGAGTGAATAGGAGGAACTTAGAAATATTATTTTAAGTTGAAGTTTCCAAGTGTTCGAAGGAATCGCAGAGGAAGTGTGCTTGAGGTATATAAACCCTTGAAGGAATAAAGCTCAGAAGAGATAGCGGGATCAAGTGCACAAGGGATGGGACTCATAACTTTTTCTAAGTCCAAAATGGTTGAAGTGCACAGAGGAGGCATCTATGGTTCAAGCCATCTCAAGAAGATCCAATCTCAGGAAGGTTAGCGATCGAAGTCCCTTGAAAGGGAAGGAGTTTTTATTATCTAAGTGTCAACGGATGGAATTTGGTTGTGAGGACATGAGATCCTTCATCACCATTGGATGTAATGGAGTATCACAGGGTTTACCTCTACGAATTCGACACGGATTCAAGTTCAGGAGAGGTCATGGATCAATCCCAAGGCTAAACCATTGAAAGGATCAAATCAATGGTCGATATCTAGTCGGAGTTCACCATAGATCGGAAAATCGTCAGATCTAGAAGAATTTTCATGAGGGATAATAGTGGAATTCCTTCGGACTTTGCACATTCAGGAATTTTGAAGTCCAAAGGAGCGGGGAATGCCGAAGTCCCAAGGCTCAAATTAAATCAGGTATGTTCATTGAAAAAGAGACATGTCAGTGGATTAAGGTGGTTCAGAGGACTGCCCATTAGGGAGGAAGCAAGTGCTAAGGGTTGCAAGTTTCCCAAAGCCTTGAAATCAATAAGTCATTAGAGTTGTTCAAAGTGGTAGACACGTGGCATTAGATCTGTAAGTCCGGAGAATCACCACTCCGGGAGAAGACAAAGGATAGAAGTGTGTAGGAGAAGGAAGTCTTCGAAGCTCCAAACAGTGGAGACCATCCGAGCCATTCGTTGTGAGGGACACGTGGTGAGAGGCCCTGTTCTCTAGAGGAAGACCACTTTGGAGGAACTGGAGAGCACGACTGTGAAGGTACCCGGACTCCTGAAGGGTCAGAGTCACAGAGGAAATCCTCGTTGTTTATTTGTGGGGAATAGGTGTGATCGTGTCCTGAGACCCAGAGGTTTGATACTCCAAAAGCATCATAGGTCAAAGTGAGAAGACTTGCCGAAGATCGAATATCCGATTGAAATCCCTGTTGCTGATTTCAATGAGCATTGTATGCCCTCAATCCATGTAGTTGTTCGACGCTCCCTTATTTCGGCAAGTTCACAGGGTTGTGTATTCGAGGGAAAGGTTGTGGAATAAGAATGAACTTCCCGAAGCTCGGAGCTCAGGAGCGTTGAAGTAGAGTGTTGTGGTTAGCTCCAGTTGTCTTGGCGTCAGGTCACAACCCAAGGTCATATGGAGATCTTGGCCAAGAAAAATTCAACTAGGGCTCAAACTCGATTTTATTGAAGTTTAAGAGAAAGGGGCTTAGAGGAAGCGCCCGTGAGGTTCAGATCGGTGTGGATCTACAACAAGAGGGAGTAAACAATATCAAATTCTTTGGAAAGTTGTAGATTTGCCCACGGTTTTGGTCCAGTGTCATTGTGAGGGATCTATGGGTGTTTTACAGACCCTCACTATTTGTTTTGAGCATGGGGGCTCAAGAAAACGATCCGTGTAAAAAATTTTGTGTGCTCAGCGAGGCCTGAAGAGCCAATTCGGCTCCTGGAATTTGAAAATCCTTAGACCGAGAGGTCAGTGTGCCCCCGGTGAGGGTGGGGGTCTGCATCAATGTAATCCAAAAGAATAAATATGATATTATTATAAATAAATTAAAACATGAATTAAACATCCCAATATGTAATAACAATATTGAAAACCTATATAACAGCTTTAGAACAACTCATAAATTGTATAAAATAATTCTCTTTCAAAGTTTCATGTAAAATGGATAATCGAATGGGCAACCCTAAATATGACAAAGAGTGTAAAATAATCTATCAAGAAATCCTATGATTAGTGCTTAAAACATGAAAATATATAATTACAAATCCTTAAGTAAATGAAGAATGTTATTATATAAATTTAAAGAAAGAGAAGCTATTGTGCCTTTCTAAATTGAATCATAAAAATATTTAGAGGAAAATATGTTTTTACTTTGGAAGACATAGATTCTAGGGTTTAATGACTTGCAAAATGGAAGTCTAAGGACATCTAAGGCTATTGATAATAATCCCTAAAATTTGGAGGATTTATCCTTATCTCTCACATTCACAAGTTCATCAATTTGGTAGTCAAACAAGGTTTCTATAAACCACTCTAAACCTTATTATTGTTATTTTAAAAATAAAGGTTAAAAACAACCCTCAAATTATGGGACCATTATGATTACCCTTATTTTAGCCATGGTATATGTAATTATTCTTGAAAATAAGATTACCATATGGCTAGAAAGTCTTGGAAAAAGATCTAAAGTGAATCTTGAGTTTAGAAGTTGTCAATGAACTATATACCACCTAGTTATGCTTACAATCATTGCATATGAATGCCATAATAATAAATCTAGTCTCCCATATTTAGTTGTTAACTTCAGGAAATATTTTGACATGTTTCCTAGAAATAACCTTTGGAACATATTAGAAGAGTCAAAGTTTCCATTTCGGTTTATATTTTTTGGGACAAGATTGTATGACAATGTTATTGATAACTTTATGAAGATTATAAAACCAATATCATATGTTGGTTCACTATATCTCAGAACTATTTTTACATGGTTTTATTGATTACACAACCCACCAAAAAATTGAAGAAATTGAGCATAAGAAGATTAGGACAAGAAGATTGGTGGAAAATGCCTCAAGCCATAATTCTCAACATTGTATTCATCTTAATGATACAAATATATAATACAATAATGAAACCACCCCAATTTTTCTCACATCGACACCTCATCAGGAGATAAGGTAGGAGGAGACAATATAGGAATCTAGAAACATACTTAGGATAACAACTATATCCTAGTATGTAAAATATACAAAGGTGGAATACTAAGACTTAATGATTGTGCATGAGAAAGAGGCTAAAATTACCCCCCTCAATCATAAGTCCAAATAACAATACCAACAAAGCGTGTGCATAAGTTCGTATATTTCCATGTCTTGATGCTGAAACTCCTGAGCTGAGCCACAATGAAGAACTGCCTGGAAAACCGCCAGATATGGATGCTGAAGAATCTGAAAAATCCCACTATGTAAACATGTGAGCCAGAATACCAACAATTTTTTTCACTGATGCGAACTCTAATGTGATGACAGCGAACAAAGAGAATTGAATTAGCTGCAAGTCTACCACATCCATGAAAATTCCTGACAACTCAATCAATGCCAAGATGCAATACGTAAGGATCCATCTGTCCCCTGCTAGGTCCAATGACCATCTAGGTGAACCAAATGTTCACACCATTGCTCTCAAAAAACAAAATCCCTATGTATGATTCAATATAGAACCATCATTCTACTGAAGTCTGCCATCTATAGACTGCAGTTGCCCATCTGGAAAATTCGATACCCATTTGTCATATTTATTGTCGAAACTTTCAGTATGACAACAATCTGCAATTCCATCATAAATTCAATCATTAATTCCCCCCTTTGTCAACTGAAAGGAGAGACCACAAGCAGTTTCACTAACCATCTTCACTGGCTTTTTTGAACTCCCCCCCTTAAGGTGCATGAGGGTTTCACTTTTACTCCATTTTTGTGTACAATTCAAAGTGGGCATGTGGAATTAACCACATGTTATCTCATCCCGTGAGGGCCATGCTCGAAAGCTATGCCATAAGGGGACCACTTTGGATTTATATACACATTTCACTGTCTGGTGCAAGACACATCTTTACTAAAGATTGTATTCTTCGGTAAGACTTATATAATCATTTGGCAATTGATGACCATTGCCAAGGATCAATCCACTCATAGTGAATCTTCAATATTGGAGGTTTGTTCCTCTTGGAACATTTATCTGATGCATGATTTGACTTTCCAAAATTATGACAAGGATGGAGATCAAAACATTGATTCTCCTTGTGACCAACTCGATTGAAATGTTGTCACTTAACATCTTGATCTTCAACATTTGAAGTTAAATTTTCTTGAAGAAATCCAGCACTCGCAAATAAAATTGGTTTGGAGTAATTTGGAATATGAAATCTATTGTCTTTTTCATATCCTAATCCATGTCGATCTTTGCTGAATGATAATTCTTCCCAAGGTCTAACAATTTTCTTAGAAATATGATTTTGACTTTGTTCTTTTACTTCTTCACATTTTTTGTTGTTGTTGCTATCATTCTGTGCTTCTTTTTGGAATTCCTCTTTGGAAGATTCCATATTTTTTGTCTCTTTTGTATCAACTAATTGGATAAGGTATTGTGTGTCACAAAATGCATCAACCTTTTGTATGAACTCATTTGTATCACATGATGCATCAACCATTTGGATAATCTCCTTTGTAGCACATGTTGCATCAATATTCTCTATTAGATCCTCTGTGTCACAACTTGCATCAAACTTCTCTATCATATCCCCTGTGTCACAAGTTGCATCAAACTTCTCTATCAGATCCCCTATGTCACAAGTTGCATCAACTTTTTGAGTTGCTTCAGACGATTCATCAATCATGTCATCAATTTGATTCCACTTTTCACTTATCTTTATCTGAAGTGCATCAATCAATTGATTCTTCATTTCAATTTCATTTTGAATATCATTTATTGAATGGATTGTATCAACCATGTGATCAATTATGTTTTGGTTTTGAATTAACTTCATCTCAAGTGTTTGAATCAATTTATCTTTCATATCAATTTGATCTTGTAATTCATGGTTGTACTCTTGCAACTCTTTGATTTATTGAGAGGCGTTTTGTAAATGCTTTCCTCCTTTACCCATTATTTTTTCACTCTCTCTTTCTTGAACTTGCTCGCTTGAACTCTTCTTGCTTAAACTTTCACGTTCGCTTGAAATTGCTTCACTCAAACTGGCTCACTTGAACTTGTTTCCAAAAACTCACTTTCTTATACTTTCAATTAGTGGAGGATGTCGGTTACCACTGAAAATGCATCCCAAAGTATTACAATTATTCATTGAGTTAAACTACTCATATTTGTCACTTACGACTCAAAATTACAATAATTCTTTGATGTTGAGTTGAGCCAAGAATGCACCTAAAAATTACACTGCAATTCAACTTGATTTTGATTTCACACTTACAAAGAAAACTATTGCAAGTTTACAATGAATGTTGATTTCAAAGTTAAATTGATGTTCAAATTGATGATGCTTCGACTCCAAGTCACATCCAATTATCCTTCAATTACAAGTTTGATTTGTGCATTTCTTCAATATTCTTTGTTGCTTCTTGATTACATGTGTTTTGATTGCTTATATTGGATTGTATGTGCTTCACTGAAATTAATTGTGGGCCTATTTCATTTACCTTCTTTGTATTCCATGTATGTGGGATAACGTCAAAACTAGACGTAAACTAACTCATAAGAAAACCATGAAAAAAATCACCAACACACACTACACAAGGTGTACCTAAGATACCCTTATTCAATTTCGGGCGGATTTAGGACACAAGACAAAAAAAATCAATTTTATTATAATATCCTTCTCATGACAAATCCCAACTACAATTAGCTCGATACTCCTGTGACAAAAAAATTTCACCAAACTCTCATCATGGCTTCAACCCCTTTTACAATCAATATTTCTCAATTTTTGAATCTCCCTCACACATCAAGGCTTCAACTCACTCTTATTTGACTTCTTTGAATGGTTCCCTTCTTTCACAAAAATTTTCAAGCCTTCCCCCTTGAAGTAAACATAACTACAATATAAAATATATCTCGATTTTTTCCCTTGAAATAAACATCTCTTTTTAAATTACAACAAACATCTTATAACTCCAAAAATTATCATAAAGTAACACAAAAGTAACTTTATGAAAAAACTATTTAAAAACATAAACTTCCAATTATTTGCAATCAACGTTTAAGTAAATGTCTTAAAACTTGTGCACTTTTGTGTTATGCATTCCCTTCTTAAACCACTTATCCCAAAATAAGCCAACAACTCCTTGGAAAATGAAATGAATGAAATCTATGAGTTGGCAACGGATCCACTTGTTTTAGTATGCCAGAAAATGTGGTTTTCGTTCTATATTAATTGGGCATATAAAATTTCTCAATAAAAGATATACCTTGATGCCAGTTGACAAGCGGATCGTGAGGTGACTTCTTTCAATTTGCTGGCAAATATTTAGGTGATCTCATCATCAGGGTTGAACGGTGGAGAAGCCTGAATTTTATAGGAATTGAATAAGCATTACCAGAATGCATGTGTTACAGGAACATTGAGATATTGTATGAATCATCCATCATGCATCTGGCCCCCCACTCTGATTTCATTCAGAACTCTATGACCTCATACTCATGCAAACCAAATCTTAAATCTCTATCTTTGGTGTCAATACTCCACGCTACTCAACCTCTGGAATCTCACCTGATCGTGCATACATTTACTAGCGGCTTCTTTCAATACACAACTATATTTCTTCTGTTGTTGCATTGTGCATCAATTCAACTGGAAAATCACGTGAGGATGGTGAGACTATTGCTTTGGAAACCACCTGAAGTCATAATCTGAGTGATCCGTTCTTATTGGTAACAACACAGAACAATGACAAACACAAACAAACTTTTTTCACAAAGTCTATTTTATTTGATTAGCAGGATGATGCGAACCATGTAATCCTTGCAGAAATCAGATATTCCTGTAACTACACTCTGCTTTGTTGGTGGTGGCGACTTTATGAAAACATAACTTAATTTTCAGCACTAATATCCACTTGCTCTGATATGTTCCAATTGATCCTGTTTTACTCTTTCGTTGCACACTCTCACTACGCTTCACCTCCCATGGAGGAACAATAATTCCAATTGAAGAAATTACTATTGCTGACAGAATTTTCTATGGAATCAAGATCCATCATGAGGTCAATTTGCCTTTTCATGAACGCATTGTGGGTGCGAGAGTCCATGCATTTGTCTAACTAGATCGCAAACTTCCATTTGAGATGTTGGAAAAACAGAAGTCGATTTGTTTTACTGGGAATTACTAGGAACGATTTTTCTAAGTTTGGATCTGCTGGGAGCGGATATGGACATGTCACTGGTGAAAATGCAAATTTCCTTGGGAATATCTATGTGTTGATCAAATGACAACATAGGGTGTGGATCGATTGCTTATGCAGATTTGTGGTGAACGCGCGCGTGGATCAGAAAAGTGGGCGAATAGTCAGCATGATCAGTTTGGCGAAAATATCACTACTTGGAGCTGAGCAATTGAATAAATGAGCATGACTTTGGATTGAAAGGAGAAAATAGAGAGTGGATACCCAAACCCAATGTTGGATCTGAATGCTCAGAATATGATGAGCGGCTTGCATGCCATTTTCTTGACCACTGGTGTGCAATTATATTTCTTTAACAACAAAATTTACTACTGGCGAGCAATTACATACACAGATGCATGGGTATTCCAGAGAGAAACCAAGGCTTCTAAATAACGAGGGAAGAGCAAAATGATTCTAGAATTTGCTAAGACTGCATATCTCATCTTTAAACCAGTGATAGAAGATGCTTTGTAACTAGATTTCCGCAAGATTTCTACAACATATCAAAGTAATTTCATTCCATTTTGACCATTAAAATTTAGCTTGCATGACCAAGTTTATAGAAACAAATTACCAGTTTGAGGAATTTCTATGCCTATTGAAGGTGCTTCGATCCATTTGTAATGCAAACCTTCTTCACCATCATTCTCATGGATTCCTACTCTGGAGCAGCTTCATCACCACCATCATTGGGCCTTCTATGGAAAACTACGATAATTACCAGGCCTTAGGATCATGGGCCTTCTATGGAAAACTACCATAATTACCAGGCCTTATGATCAAAAGAGCTATGATACCAATTAAATAAATTGATCATAAGAAGATTAGGACAAGAAGATTGGCAGAAAAAGCCTCAAGTCATAATTATGAACATTGTATTCATCTTAATGATACAAATATATAATACAATAATGAAACCACTTTAATTGTTCTCACATGGACATCTCATTAGAGATACGGTAGGAGGAGACAATATAGAAATCTAGAAACATACTTAAGATAACAAATATATCCTAATATGTAAAATATACAAAGGTGGAATACTAGAACTTAATGATTGTATATAAGAAAGAGGCTAACAAAAATTCTAAAAAATTGGATACCACTTTTTCTTTGATTTCACGAGAAGCTTCACTCATTTTGATTTGAATAGTTTTTTTCATTGCATTTGGTATTGAAAACGTATTTAAGCTTAACAAAAACCCAAAATATATATAAATCCCAAAACCCATTTTATGCTAAAATATATCGTTTAGGAAAAATCAAATCTCCCAGGAAGAAAGCTAAAACTAAAAGAAGACAAATTTTAAAATGCACCGAAATGGAGTTTTTAAGTGGAATGAAATAAAATTATGAATGATCACTGAAACAATTTTTAAAATGTGTCGAAAGGTAAGTTCCTAAAAAGAACTCTATGAAAAGACAATTTTATGAGAACACTAAAAAAAAACCTTTTTCGCAGGCGTTGAAAGAAACATAAAACAAGGTTGGCCAAAGGAGAAAGAGGGAGGTCTGCCAAGAGGGTTTTGTGCAATCACCAAAAGAGAAAGAATGGTAAGTTTTTCAATAACTGATGTCGATCACTTCACTGATGATAAGTATTCATCCGAATAGTTTACGTGTCGACATAGTTACAGTTCTTCATATCTGTCGATAGAGTGGGTTTCATTATCCAATTAGTGTTTTGTTTATGCATTAATTTCGAGGTAGGTAGTGAAACGATTCCTTCATATCACTGCCAAAGGAATGTTGTGTGAATTAGGGAGTTTTAGTGATTAATGAAGGAAAACATTTATTGGTAATCATTTTGAAGATTTGATGCTTGTCCAGTCCAGTTGGTATTAATTACTCCGATTTAATTAAGAAAATCCAATAGCATCATAATTATATCATTGTTAGAATTTCATTGAGATTGGATCTGTTATGATTTCGTGCCGAGATATCTGAGAATTGAGCATTGTTGAATGTTCTCCCCGCATGTAAGCATTGTAGTTCCCGAGCGAAGGATATTAGAGCTAGTATAGATAATTAAGAGTAGTAGTTTCATTCTGTATGAATGTGCCTCAGAGCATGGGTCTAGACTTTTGTTGATCCAGTGCAGACTATGTCTATCTGATTCAATTCAATTTGTAACTTCATCATTCACCGATAAAAGGTAAGGGATTTATATTTTAATTTTATATAGCTAGTGGATATTTGTTTAATTCATAAAATTTAATATGGTAATCCTCTCTAAATTTTTGAATTCTTCACATAATTCCTTGATTAGAGTTTTTCCCATGTATTGTGTTTTAATTGCATTATAGCTATCTCCCTTATTTTTTTTTGCTAGAATTGACTAATTGCAGGAGATATGCCACCAAGAAGAACTCCTAGGTGGTATCTTGTGAGGTCTTCTAAAAGTAAAACCAAGGAAATAAGGGAAGGTTCTCAAAATAAACAAAAACTAATGGAAATTGAAGACCCCACATAAGAGTATGTTCATGTCATACAATTCCCTGCATATAAAGAACTTCTATCGTGACCCATATTTAGGGACATTGAAGCAAGGGCGATCAATATGGATCATGCTGCAGAGTTTTTAAGATTGCGACAAGTGGTATATACATTGTTAGATATATCTGGACATATATACCAATAAAATACGAGCATATATATACCATCTGCCACATATATATACCATCTGCCACAGTCTTAAAGACTCTCCAGTAGGCTACATATTGATCGCCCTGAAGCAAGTACCAAGACTCAAGTACTTTTGCCATGATGTAATGAGTTATTTGTGAAATTCAAAAAATAGGATTATCCCGAGGTCGTACCAAATAGTGATCATGTGCATAGAGAAGTTGAATATAAGGTCTTCATGAACATAAGAAAATCTCGTTTTCTTTCTTTGACGGCCATGGAACCTATTTTCCGTTGTTTTGAATCCATCAAATGGATTATATGCCACACCATTATGAAGAAAAGTATGTTTCTATATGCAAAGGGTGACTGTATGCTCTTTCTCCATAGAGCACTTGGAAAAATATTACAAGTTTCAAAAGACCGAAGTTCAACTAGTTACTTCTTGTATGGATCATTAATTCATTAAGTTTATGATAGGAATGATGTTAGAAATATTTTAGCTAGCTGGTGGGAGGAGGATAATAATTTTGTAAATAGAGATAATGGCTGATATATTATCATAAATTTAATAGAGTTTTCTATGTACTTGATGGTGTTGATATGTATATTATATCGAGAAAATGATTATTAAATGTTTTTATATGCATGAGTTCCTTTGTCATATATAGTGGATATAATAGGAAATGATTTTAATTTGGGAATTATTTTATATAGTCATATTGGTGTTAAGATTAAGAGGGTTCATAGAGAAAAAGATATGCTTAGTGTGGTTACTTATTTTTATATGGTCTCTTATATGTTCAGTGTTTGATCTAGGTGGATATCGGTGGCCACCCACCTATTCCAACTGGCTCACATATAGATTTCATTTTGGTAATTTGATTTTTTATTTTCGTATTTTTTTTTTACTTTTTTGTGTCTTGAACTTCTTGGGTCATTTTGAGGCCCTAAACAACGTTTTTTGGGCTCACCACGGTCACATTATAGAGAAAGTTAGAGTGGGACAACATAATGTGCAGTCTTTGGATAGACCTTTCTAATGGGTTGTCATGCACCTAGAATGAAGATCGTATGAAAAAGTTACGACCCCAGGAAGTTGATGTACCAACTCACCCCAACGAGGCCCACATGAATTTTGACGCTTCATCTCCTAGGGTTAGGTTTTTGGATGTCTAGGTTTTTTTCATTAATGTTTGATGTAAAAAGGATTTTGGATCCTCATTATAATGATCTTGTGAATGTGCACAACTATCACATCTTTTCTCAGAGATAAATCGCCACCATTATAGTAAGCTTGTTTCATTATGCACTTTACAGTTTCAACATATTTCTTTATTGAATAGAAGCCAAGTTTTACTATATATCTATTATTGTTCATTGTAACTCTATGTCAATAATATAGGTCTATATTCATTTCATTCTTCTCATAAAATCCGGATCAGTGGTATTTGAGCGGCCTGCTCCTTGTCATTCTTAATGCATGTCCCCGACGAGGTCAGGGTACAAAGTGTTGGGTCTCAAGATTATTTCTCTTGAGGACAAAGGCTCTCACATGCCCAATCGACCTTCCATGGTGGTAACAAATAAAGATGATGGGACAAGATATCCTTTAAAAATGTTGCTCGAGGAATCCCTTTCACAACAAGGGAACGAGATGATGGATAGTTTTGCACAAATCCTTAAATGGCTACCAACAGGAAAAACATATTCCTGAAGTGGAGGTGTCGTCCCCTTCAAGGTATAGATCAACTTTGATATTCCTATATTTGAAGGTCATATACACGCAGATGTCATAGACAAATGGTTGAATCTTCTAGAAGAGTATTTTTATTTCCATAACGTTTCCAATAGAGAAAGTATTACATTTGTGCTCCTCAAAGCCTTCCCCCATGTCAAAGATTGTTGGGAGACATTCTGTGAGAAAAAGGAAACAAATGAACCCTCTTTATTTATAGTCGCACTCACCTGGGAGTCCTTCAGGGTTGTTATTAAGGAACAATACTACCCTATTAGAAGTTATGAATACATGTATACAAGATGGACCACACTATGACAGGAAAGAGACCAAATGGTGCTAGAGTTCACGAATATCTTCCATACCTTGTGCACCAAGATGGGCATCAAATATTCTGAGTGACATATGGTGCTCAAGTATCGTGATTGTCTACATAGATACATCCAGAAGGAAATGTATTTTCTAGAAATCTCATCCTTGGGTGCATCCTATCGATATGCTGTCAAATTTTACTATAATATTAAGTAAAAGACACAGACTTTTGGGTCTCAGAATCCATCACAACAAAAGCATGGTAAGGGAAGCCCCAAACTGTAGAACAAAGGGTAGAGAAAATATGGAAAGCCTCAAGACAACCAGTCTAACATGAAAACAAAGAAGGATAATGAAAAGATGAAGAAAGACAACAAGAAGTGGTGTGACTTCCATAAGTTCCCTTGGCATAACACAACTGATTACCTCTCAAAGAAGTCATTAGTTGTGGAGGTGAAAGCCTTTGAATTAGATGCAAGTTTTTATTCATATTCAGAACCAAAAAGGACAAGATGAAATATTGACACGCAACCCAGTGCCACCATTTCTACCACCAAGATCCATCTCGGTGAACTTGACGAGCCAGAGGAAGGAGAGCACCTCTTTCATTCACATATGTAGGTGAAGGGTACTCCATTTCAGTTCATCATTGATAATGGTAGCCAAAAGAACATCATTTCAGTGGAGGTCATCAAGAAACTATCCCTACCGACAATGTTACACCTGCAGCCATACACCATCATATGGCTCCACCAAGGAAGTGATCTTTGCATCATCCAAAAGTGTCATATGTCCTACAACATCAAGCTCTTATCCCCTTGAAGTTTATCCCCTTGAAGTTTGATATTATTTTGGGCCAACCTTATTTATGGAAATGTCATGTTGTATATGAGTCTAGGCCTCATAGTGTTATTATTAATTTGGACAAGAAATTGTACAGGATACTCGAGGTAGTCCCACCTACCGGCATTCCTTGATCTCTCTTAAGAAATGTAGGAAGGTCATCTCTTAGACCAATAATTTTTTCTTGTTCATGATTCTCTCTCAAAGTGAGAGGAAGGTTGTAGCCACATATAGGTCCTCCACAACCGTACTCTCTACATAGGAGAAGCCAGTGAATAAGGTCATGGAATAATATAAAGAAATATTCTCCTCACCAACTGGGGTACTAGACTATCATATCAAGCATTCAATCGATACGACCCCCGACGCACTGCTACGCAATGGGCCAATAAGATTGATCTAAAGTATGGCTACCATCAATTCCTAATAGAGTAGACAAATGTATGGAAAACTGACTTCAATTCCAAAGAAGGTATTTTTGAATGGTTGGTCATGCCATTTGGTTTGAAGAATGCCCCAACAACTTTCATGAGGATGATGGATGATGCCTTGCAACCTTTCACCAATTATTTTGTGGTGGTGTTTCTATATGACATTCTCATCTACAACAAGAATTGAGTGGAACACTTGCAGCATATTGAACAGGTTCTGCACACTCTGCGTCAGCACAAGCTATATGCAAATTTGGAAAAATTTTCCTTTGACATGGGCATGGTCTAGTACCAAGGAAACATTGTTGATGATTGATGCCCCAACAAATTTCATGAGGATGATGAATGATACCTTGTAGCCTTTCACCAATTGTTTTTGGTGGTGTTTCTATATGACATCCTCATCTACAACAAGAATTGAGTGGAACACTTGCAACATATTGAACAGGTTTTGCACACTCTGTGTCAACACAATCTATATGCAAATTTGGAAAAATTAACCTTCGGCATGGGAAGGGTCTAGTACCTAGGCTACATTGTTGATGGTCATGTGGTGCATGTGGATCCATCCAAGATCCATGTCATTCGTGACTGGATAGCCCCAACCACACTCACTGAGCTTCAGATCTTTTTAGGCCTTGCGAATTTCTATCACAGGTTTGTGTTGGGATTCTCTCATATTTCATGGGCCCTCAACGAAGTAACCAAGGGTGGTGGTAAGGAAAATTTAGTATGGGGCCTATCAAAATAGAAAGCGTTCGATGATTTGAGACACTGCTTGTGATAATTCACAGTGTTTTCACTACCCAACCTACAACAACCCCTTGAGATCGAGACAGATGCTTCAGACTATGTAGTTGGTGCAGTTCTCACTCAACATAGACACCCCGTGGCCTATCATAGTGAGACACTATCATATGTTTTTCATAAGTACCCTAATTACAAAAAATAAACTTACTCCATTGTGTAATACAACCAGAAATGAAGGCATTACATTCTTAGGAAGAATAGGGTCATCCACATTGATCATAAGCCATTACAGTTCATGCAGATTCAGGGAAAATTGTAGAATGACCACCATCAGAAGTGGTCCACATACTCGCGACAGTTCCATATCAACATCAAGCATAAAAAATGAAGCACCAACTACATCGATGATTTCCTCAACTATCCACCAATTGAAGCACTCACCACGGTGCTAAACTCATGTGGCCATGATACCTCCAGATGGCCCTAAATCTATGAGAGATATCCTAAATTGATTTCCATCTAACAGATGTTGGGCACAAACATAGCTATCATTTATTTCCATCTTCAGGATGGGATACTTTGCAATCTAGGCCATCTCTTATTCAATCAAGAGAGCGAATAAAGTTAATTTTCGAATCCCACTACAGTCGGGTGGCAGGACACTTCAACATAGAAAATATAGTGGTCATGTTGCAACAACATTTCTATTGGCCAAAACTTTGACAGGATGTCAGCAAGTATATCAGGTCCTACACTTCCTGTGCCATTTCCAAAACTTCCATTAAGAAATAATGAATGTACACCCCTTAAAGGCCCTGAGAATACATCTCAATGGAATACATGTCAGGCCTTCTGTCAACCAAGAAGGGAAATGATTGTGTTTTTTTTTGTGGTTGATCATTTTTATAAACTGGTGATTCTCATCGCCTACAAGAAGAGAATCACAATAGAGGCCACTCGCAATATATTCTTCAAATGAGTATGGGTACATTTTGGGATACCACAAACCATCGTCTCATATTGGAATATTCGATTTCTCAACACATTCTAGTCGATCCTATGGTCACTACTGGACACCAAGCTCACCAAATCCACTCCCTTCCAACCCCAGACAGATGGCCAAATCGAGGTCATCAACTGGATGATCGTGCATATCCCGCGCATCTACAATTCCAGGCATCCCCGCACATGGGATGAGAGTCTTCCCTATGTTCATCATAACTGCAAAATATCCATGCATATCTCGACCGACCACAACCCCTTTCAGGTGGGGTTGGGATTTCAACCATTAGATCTAATGGATGTTTCACTACCCCTTGCATCCACCCAAGTAGACTCATCCCATGCTAAAGCTAATGCCGACAAAAATACTTGGTTCATTAAGTGGTTCCAACACATCCGCCAATAGTTTCATGGGATTTTGTAAACTTCCAATGCTAAGTACAAGAAGTGCCATGATCAACATGAGGTGCGCCACACATTTTAGGTGGGAGATAAAGTTTGGTTGTACTTGTAGAAAAAACACTTAACAAGGCCCCATAAGAAGCTTCATCCACTTCAGTATGGACCTTATACCAT
>CBVK0101625595.1:0-15131 GCA_900067695.1 Picea abies | reverse complement strand
ACAAGGCCCCATAAGAAGCTTCATCCACTTCAGTATGGACCTTATACCATCACCAAGGTTGAGGGTGATACTTCTTTTGATCTCAACATTCCCCCCATCCTTGAATTGCAGCAAGTGTTTAATGTGGATGACCTTCGACCATACTTTCCGCCATTATTGGACACCTCATAGGTAGCATAATAGTTGACACTAATAGAGCTCAAACCTGGATGCATGGACCATGCATGCACTGATCATATCATGGAAAAAAATGTCAAGGGCACTCAACAATAGAAGATCTGACTTTATCAGTTTGTCAAAGTAAAGAAGTTCATGAACCAAGACAAGTGGCTCACCTAGGGATAATTCAACAAAAATTTCCTCATTTAATGGGGGAACTCAATGCAATGGAGAACATTTCTTCCTAAGGGGGAAGGATTGATCCAGGTGGATATCGGTGGCCATCCACCTATTCCAACTAGCTCACATACAAATTTCATCTTGGAATTTTGATTTTTAATTTTGGCAGTTTTTTTCTAGTTTTCCGGGAACTGAACTTATGGGGTCGTTTTCAGGCCCTAAAAAATGTTTTCTCGACCCTGCATAGTCACACTATAGAAAAATTCAAAGTTTGATGACATAATGTTGAGTCCTCGGATAGAACTTTCCAGCACACTATCGTGTGCCTAAAAAAAAGATCGTATGCAAAAGATACGAACCTAGTAAGTTGATGTACCAACTTACCCCAATGGAGCCCACATGACTTTTGACACTTCATATCCTATGGTCAAGTTTTTTGATGTCTAGGTTTTTGGCATTCATGTTTGATGTGAAAATGTTTTTGGAGCCTCAATGTAATGATATTCTTGTGATCTTCTCAAAGATAAGCCACCACCATTCTAGCAAGCTTGTTTCAGTATGCATTTTACAATTTCAACATATTTTCTAAATGAATAGAATCCAAGTTTTATTGTATCTCTATTAGTGTTCATTGTAACTTTGTGGTAATAATATAGATATGTATTCAATTCTTTGTTCTCATAAAATCCAGATCAATGTTGTGTGTGCCACAGAACTTTCAAAAACACCTGTTCATGTGTATTTTTATATTGTATGGAAAAATAAGTACAAGAAGTGATATACATAAATGTTTGACCATTTATTAGCACAATTATGTTTTATCATTTTCCATGAATAATGTACCAGGATTGATCATGTAAGGAAGCTTATATGCTGTATTCTTAATGGGTACATGCAAGTGGATCTAAATTACATAATGACTTTTGGTTCAAATGAAACATCTCATCTTTTGATAAAATATGTATGATATAGAATTGTTGTGGGAGAAATGTCATATCAAATGGTTTTGTAAGGTTTTAATTCTTTATTACTGAAGGAGGTTAAAAAAAAGATATTTATACCTTACAGTTTTAGTCTCGGGTATTATTACTTCAAGGATTTGAAACATGGTAAGTAGGAGGAAACTAGTCATTTAGAATATTGGTTTTCAATGGGACAATGTATAAGGCATGATCTCAAGGGGTTAGTTTCCAAAAAAAAATGTGGGTTAATGTCTGTAGTGTGGCATTATAGTTATGAGAAATGGGAAGAATCATTATTTTTTTTTTGAAGATGCTCATGATTGGGATGAGGTGTTGGAAAGAAGAAAAAATCCTTGTATGATAGTTTTTAAAACTTTATCCATTGACAAATGGATACCAGAGATACAAAGAGGATTATCCACCAATGAACATGAGGCTATAGAAGCTAAGACATTAGACACACGAATATTGAGAATGGGTAGAATTAAACGCGATTCAATATGAAAAACATAGGTCACATTGGGAGATGGCATATGAAAGAGAAGAAGAGGAGGAGCTCAGAATAAATCAAAAGTGGAGTTTACTAAAGTATAATTAAAGGCTAAAACAAGGGTTTGTGAAGTGAACAAAGAAAAAAGGACTTGTAGAAATAGAGAGAAAAGGAAGAGTTAGAAACAAAGTTATAAGAAAAAAAACTTCAAAAAGAAGAAGAGGAGAATAGAAGGAAAAGAGAAGAGTAGGAGAAAATAATTGTTTTATGGAATATCGCTAATCGTCAAGTAAGGAAAGAAACCTCTATCAAGTATCAAAATCATACAAGACTACCGAGTTGTTTCTGTATAAAAATATGAATCAAGCTTTGTTGGGTTCAAAGGATTGAATCAATGATAAAAATAAAAGATCATTTCCTTTCCTTAAAAGATGATTGGAAGGTCGAACTACACAGACCTTCGACCCCAAATCTCGGATGCTTTGTACATGAAACACTGTTTTTTCAGAGTTGCAAGTTATATATGTATATAAAAAATGGTAAGAATCCATAATAGTGGAACAAAGCCGTGCAAAGGCAATGAAAATCAACCTTCCGATATAAAAACTCCCACAGCAAACGCAGTGTGGGATGAGCTGAGATGAATGAAAGAGAAAATGAAAATGAAACCCTCTTTCTGGCAGACTGGGATGTAAATCTCTTTTCCCCATTATCTTGTTAATGTGGGATCATATAACAAGAACTGTCTCACGTCTGTTTGAAAGTATAGAGTATATTATGGGAATGGGAACTGTTAGTAAACTTAATTAACATCATATACGTGTCTCTTTCCATCCTGGTACTGAACATAAACTCATATAAATAATGGTTTACCCGTAGCAAACTCGAAGTCAACATTAACTAAGAGTAGTTCGAATTCAAGGTATAACCACGACTTGATGGATGGAGGATATCTCGTATTGATATTCGTGGGTATAGAAAATAAACCAAATGATTCTACCAAATCTTTCATATTCCAGTTATGAAATATTACCATTAATATGATAAATGAATCAACCAACGAACCCATGGGGACGACCTGCAAAGGGTAGGATCATACTCAAAATTCTATGGTTATTGTAATCAGTTTAAACACTTATCCATTTGGTAAATGAGTTGTAATTATATGGTTAAAGTATATAGTAGATGCAAATCCATATTTATATAATAAAAATCTATTGAAGAGATATGGTCATTTACCTATAAATCAAGTCTTTAATCTCTTGAAATTTTGGTATGCTCATTTAACCATAGACAATGTCACATCATTGTCTAATCTGAAATCGGATCCAGAAGCTTGACAAGGCTTGAAAAATGCTCAAAAATGAAAGTGCTCGGAATGTGACGAAACCAGTGCTATTGCGTCCGTCTCGTCTTCTTGATTCCGGCAGTATATTTACTTCGTCAAACGGGCTCCGAATGGAGAAGATATCGCGTTCTGTCCGAAAAGCCAAACAAGTAAAAGGTCAAAGGTCAACTAGTCAAAAAGTCAATGATGACATCAACATGCTGATTGTGCAGGAGATGACGTGGCACTCTCTAGCTGATGGTGATTGGGCAGGTTCCTTCGACCATACTTTCCGCCATTATTGGACACCTCATAGGTAGCATAATAGTTGACACTAATAGAGCTCAAACCTGGATGCATGGACCATGCATGCACTGATCATATCATGGAAAAAAATGTCAAGGGCACTCAACAATAGAAGATCTGACTTTATCAGTTTGTCAAAGTAAAGAAGTTCATGAACCAAGACAAGTGGCTCACCTAGGGATAATTCAACAAAAATTTCCTCATTTAATGGGGGAACTCAATGCAATGGAGAACATTTCTTCCTAAGGGGGAAGGATTGATCCAGGTGGATATCGGTGGCCATCCACCTATTCCAACTAGCTCACATACAAATTTCATCTTGGAATTTTGATTTTTAATTTTGGCAGTTTTTTTCTAGTTTTCCGGGAACTGAACTTATGGGGTCGTTTTCAGGCCCTAAAAAATGTTTTCTCGACCCTGCATAGTCACACTATAGAAAAATTCAAAGTTTGATGACATAATGTTGAGTCCTCGGATAGAACTTTCCAGCACACTATCGTGTGCCTAAAAAAAAGATCGTATGCAAAAGATACGAACCTAGTAAGTTGATGTACCAACTTACCCCAATGGAGCCCACATGACTTTTGACACTTCATATCCTATGGTCAAGTTTTTTGATGTCTAGGTTTTTGGCATTCATGTTTGATGTGAAAATGTTTTTGGAGCCTCAATGTAATGATATTCTTGTGATCTTCTCAAAGATAAGCCACCACCATTCTAGCAAGCTTGTTTCAGTATGCATTTTACAATTTCAACATATTTTCTAAATGAATAGAATCCAAGTTTTATTGTATCTCTATTAGTGTTCATTGTAACTTTGTGGTAATAATATAGATATGTATTCAATTCTTTGTTCTCATAAAATCCAGATCAATGTTGTGTGTGCCACAGAACTTTCAAAAACACCTGTTCATGTGTATTTTTATATTGTATGGAAAAATAAGTACAAGAAGTGATATACATAAATGTTTGACCATTTATTAGCACAATTATGTTTTATCATTTTCCATGAATAATGTACCAGGATTGATCATGTAAGGAAGCTTATATGCTGTATTCTTAATGGGTACATGCAAGTGGATCTAAATTACATAATGACTTTTGGTTCAAATGAAACATCTCATCTTTTGATAAAATATGTATGATATAGAATTGTTGTGGGAGAAATGTCATATCAAATGGTTTTGTAAGGTTTTAATTCTTTATTACTGAAGGAGGTTAAAAAAAAGATATTTATACCTTACAGTTTTAGTCTCGGGTATTATTACTTCAAGGATTTGAAACATGGTAAGTAGGAGGAAACTAGTCATTTAGAATATTGGTTTTCAATGGGACAATGTATAAGGCATGATCTCAAGGGGTTAGTTTCCAAAAAAAAATGTGGGTTAATGTCTGTAGTGTGGCATTATAGTTATGAGAAATGGGAAGAATCATTATTTTTTTTTTGAAGATGCTCATGATTGGGATGAGGTGTTGGAAAGAAGAAAAAATCCTTGTATGATAGTTTTTAAAACTTTATCCATTGACAAATGGATACCAGAGATACAAAGAGGATTATCCACCAATGAACATGAGGCTATAGAAGCTAAGACATTAGACACACGAATATTGAGAATGGGTAGAATTAAACGCGATTCAATATGAAAAACATAGGTCACATTGGGAGATGGCATATGAAAGAGAAGAAGAGGAGGAGCTCAGAATAAATCAAAAGTGGAGTTTACTAAAGTATAATTAAAGGCTAAAACAAGGGTTTGTGAAGTGAACAAAGAAAAAAGGACTTGTAGAAATAGAGAGAAAAGGAAGAGTTAGAAACAAAGTTATAAGAAAAAAAACTTCAAAAAGAAGAAGAGGAGAATAGAAGGAAAAGAGAAGAGTAGGAGAAAATAATTGTTTTATGGAATATCGCTAATCGTCAAGTAAGGAAAGAAACCTCTATCAAGTATCAAAATCATACAAGACTACCGAGTTGTTTCTGTATAAAAATATGAATCAAGCTTTGTTGGGTTCAAAGGATTGAATCAATGATAAGAATAAAAGATCATTTCCTTACCTTAAAAGATGATTGGAAGGTCGAACTACACAGACCTTCGACCCCAAATCTCGGATGCTTTGTACATGAAACACTGTTTATTCAGAGTTGCAAGTTATATATGTATATAAAAAATGGTAAGAATCCATAATAGTGGAACAAAGTCGTGCAAAGGCAATGAAAATCAACCTTCCGATATAAAAAGTCCTACAGCAAACGCAGTGTGGGATGAGCTGAGATGAATGAAAGAGAAAATGAAAATGAAACCCTCTTTCTGGCAGACTAGGATGTAAATCTCTTTTCCCCATAATCTTGTTAATGTGGGATCATATAACAAGAACTGTCTCACGTCTCTTTGAAAGTATAGAGTATATTATGGGAATGGGAACTGTTAGTAAACTTAATTAACATCATATACGTGTCTCTTTCCATCCTGGTACTGAATATAACCTCATATAAATAATGGTTTACCCGTAGCAGACTCGAAGTCAACATTAAGTAAGAGTAGTTCGGATTCAAGGTATAACCACGACTTGATGGGGATCCCTTCAAATCAACAACTGTATGGTATCTCGTCTTGATATTCGTGGGGATAGAAAATATGAAAAGAAATAAAATCTAAAACCAAATTATTCTACCAAATCTTTCATATTCCAGTTATGAAATATTACCATTAATATGATAAATGAATCAACCCTTGGGGACGACCTGCAAAGGGTAGGATCATAATCAAAATTCTATGGTTATTTTAATGAGTTTAAACACTTATCCATTTGGTAAATGAGTTGTAATTATATGGTTAAAGTATATAGTAGATGCAAATCCATATTTATATCATAAAAATCTATTGAAGAGATATGTCATTTAGCTACAAATCAAGTCTTTAATCTCTTGAAATTTTGGTATGCTCATTTAACCATAGACAATGTCACATCATTGTCACCCAATCATAGGCATTTATATATGCCACCCCTGAGCACACTAACCTTTACTTAGAATAATTCTGGGAAGCCTACTCCGGAACCAACAGATAAACCCTAGTTGCTAAGTGCAACAACAACTCAAGAAAAGTAGAGTGCTCCTTCTCCAAGGTTAGTGCAAAAGAGAGAGAGTCTTCATATCGACAAAAAAAGTACCATACACAACTGCAACGCCTACAACTGCACTACTCTCTCTCTCTCAAATTTGCGCCATACTTAGCATGAATATCACCAAGAGAGAGACCAAGACCAAGAAATGACCATGCACCCTTATTCCTCCTTGGAGCACAACTCTCCACAAGACTTGCACATTAACTCGTTGTACAAATGAGTTAAAGCGTCCTCTATTTATATTAATCTGTAGAGTGACTTTTTGGGCGGGGCCGACCTCACTTTCTTGTAATTATATTTTTTGTTTATATTTTTCTTGTGGAGTCGACTTCTATTTATGGAAGATAATATTCTAATATTATTTATTCTGGTAGGCCGACTTGTCTTCTAGGGTTTCCACGCATCTATTTAATTGTTCACTTGCTTCAAAAATATTATATTCTATGTCATAGGTTACACGTGGAGGTTAATACCTCCCGCAAGTACCAAAACATCAACACTCCTTCTTAGCTAGGAAGGTATTAACTAAGATGTTATTCATGGAGTGGTATCAAACACATGCATCCATCTCACATGGAATGGGAACGACTCACGTGGTCTTGCAGACCGATCTACGCATCACCATATCCACACAGGTTATCAAATGATCAAACAAATCATGTAACAAGTATCACTATCATAGCCGCACATTAGTCATCTAGCTCGCAAACACCTCCAACACTACTTGTTGGACCTCCAGCTAGTAACCTCCAATGTTATTGATCGGTACTCTAAATGGGAGTCATTTACGACACTAGAGGTCATCATCTAGTTCATACATAACTAGTAACTCATCATCTCACATAGAATCTGACTGAAAAATTTAACACTCCCTCTTAACGAGGAAGGTATTCCTCTTAGAACGATCATCATCACTATTTTTGCGCTTCTGCACACTTTCACTAGATTAGCGTACCAGCCTTCATTGGAGCAACATACTAACCTATTCTGGGGTAATATACCATCTTGTGTTGGAGTAGCATACCAACCTGGGGTAGCATACCAATATGTGTTGGAGTATCAAGCTCCGATAGGGTAGCATACCAACCTACATTGGAGTACCAACCTATGACCAGCTTGCGTTGGGGTAACATACCATCGTGTGTTGGAGTACCAACCTTTGTTGGGGAAGCATACCAGTTTGCATTGGAGTACCAACCTATATTGGGTAACATACTAGCCTATGTTGGAGTACCAACCTACGCTGGGGTAACATACCAACCTATGTTTGAGTAGCATACCAACCTACATAGGGGTAGCATACCATCTTGCATTGGATTACCAAACTATGTTGGGAAACATACCATCTTGCATTGGAGTATCATCCTATGCTGGGGTAGCATACAAGCCTACGTTGGAGTACTAACCTACATTGGGGTAGCATACCAACCTCCATTGGAGTACCAAACTACGTTGGAGTATATCACACTACTGGGGATCTCATCACTTCCCTCTACTAGGGAACACATGGCTTCTCACTACTGGAAAAAAAACATTTGACCACTCCAATCTTGTCCCTAATAGAGGCTTGGTCAATATATATTCTACCTATTCGTCGATAGCAATATACTAGAGAAGGTGTCTTGTCATAGTCTTCTCCCTCTTGCTGGGAGAATCCTCTGGATACAAATCAAGCTTTGTACATCTCTAGGATATTTATCTGTAACATGCTTGATCTTGTAGATCAACTTGGAAGTCACCACTTACTTTCCTTCTGGTCTAAGAACCAAGGAAAATATATGTATCACACTCCTTTTGAATTTATTCCTCCTCGGTCATTGTAGCAAAGTCTACTAAAGGAAGGTAATCTTCCCATAATATCTCATATCTTTTCGAAGACTCTGAAGCTTCAATCTATCCTTCTTAACCCATGGCATATGTCTATCAGTTCTAGAAGATGTCTGTCTCTACCATCTGAATCTAAAAATCCTTGAGTCTCCATTCTCCCTCTGAAGCATGACTCCCTATGAGTCTATATAATCTTTGGAGCCATATTCTCCTCATGATATGACTCATCAATGTTGCATCCTATAAATTTTCATGGGACCACGTTGGTCTCTTCTTGGTTACTGCAACGATTCTAGGTAGGCCCTTCTCGATCTACTAACTCTTCCTGATGATCTGAAGAGTGATTAATTGCACTAGAGGAATTTGTTTGGTCATGTTTGGATCCTTCTCTCATAGAAAAAAAATGGTTAGACCACTAGTTTTTATTGTTCTTGGAATGGTTCTAAAGGTGTCGCTTAAAAAAGTGGCAATACTTGATTTGGAGAATTTTTGTCCACACCACAAATTCTAGGGCTCGACAAAGGTGTCTAGGTAGTTTATATCTAATAAGTTTGAACCCAGAGGATTTAATAATTTTAATACATTCTAGATAGAAATTTTGTGATAGGTCACCTTAAATCACAGAATGTTGCCAACCCAAATTGAAATGTCAATAACCCTAGCTCACCAAGCCCTAATAATCATTGATCTCCACTACACACTAAAATATTAATTAACGAGAGCTAGAAAAATAGGAATGTTTATTCTAGAGTGAAAATCCGCTAGGTTTCGCAGAGAAACTATCAATTTCAATCAAAAAGAGAAAAAGAAAAAAAGTAAACAAGAAATCCATACCATTTTTGTTGTCTATGGAAGTAAAATCCACTTAGAAAAGAGCTCGTCAATGTGCACCTTGTCGGGATTAGGGTTCAATGACAACAGATAAACATCCTATGCATAGAATAATTATGGATCCACTGCTTCTATGCAACATATCACACCAAACCCATGATGCATATAATATAGAAAAATATGCAGTCTATTACACCAAATTCATCGCCAAGATACCCCATGTATCAAACCTCCCACAACTAAACCCTCAATTCAGACAACATTTTATCCAAGGTCTACTCCAAATATTTCTGAATGGAGTCCTCAGAGTTATAAAATCCACTGAAGTTTGTGGTACAAGCACCGAATCATATGATATAAAATGGAGACCAGCTAATTCTTTTACCGAGACAAAATTGTTGGGTAGATTCATATATTTCCGAAAAGAAAAATAGAGGAAAGTCAATCAAATTTTGAAGTGAAACATTCCCATTTTTGTAGGTAGAAAGATTGGTTGTAGCTTCTTCAAACTTTGGGAGCCTTCTGTGAGACAGACGTGTAATATGCTTGGTTAGTTTAAACCCCTCCCTTAGAAGGTCCACATTGATTCATTCACACATACATACAATGTGTATTTACACCTTTTCTTCACGAGAGTTAGTCTCCACATGGATTGTTGCCTATAGTTGATCATATGAGACTTATAAATAGACCTCCTTTTCCCAATGTTGATGATTCTCATAGAGAAGTCGATATATCAACAACCTTTCATCCCCCCGAAAAATAATTGAAATTGTATTAATTTGCGATAGTAAGATTAATTTAACCCATATCATCTTAATATTTCAACAATTTTTTACCCATATGTATTAGTGTTAGACTCATGTTTTCATTCTTGGAAAAAGGTTTTGGCAATTGATCAGGTTGTTTATCAAATGCGGCCATGGGATCCCTTACATTCTTGTATTGGCCCAAGTGATCTTGAGTTTCCTCTTGAAATTGATCTTACTATTTGTGAGATCTTGAGCCCTTGTATTTGTGAGTCCTTGAGTCCTAGTTTACATGATTCCTCTGATGCTAAATTTACTTCGAATGAGGATATCCTTGAAGACATGATTAAGGAAGGCACCTCATGGGAATACATGCATTGTAGATTGTTCTTTCTTCCTAATCTGGAAGCTTTACTAGTTGACTACCTAAGAAATGCTTATCCAGAGCATAGCAATGGGATCTACCTAGAGTATTACTACAAATAATCCATAAGGTTGTGCAATGCTTTATACCATATTGTACTTATAATTTTTGTTGTTCTCAAATTTTCTTTTCCAAAGAACAAGTTCTTATCAAAGGTTTAAATATGGGTTTTATTAACTTCTAGGTGAGTTTTTTTTTTCATATATACAGGATTTTAGAGACATTTTCCTTATCTTTTTTGCATGTTGATCCATTATGAAAAGTAATTCCCTAGAAGTTGGAATATAGGTTAGATTTTTTCCTCCATGCATTTTGCATTATCTGTTTCTTCCATATTTTTTCCTTAGGGTCAAACTCATTGATTTATGACATGAAACCTTCTTTGTTGATTACAAGTGTCATATTTTATGTGGTAGAGACTTCCTTTTTCATGGGTTCCCTAGTTAGTTCCTTCCTAGCCATTTTGCACCCATGTTGAAGTTCCCAATAGGATCAAGAAACCTATTTAGTCTCACCATGACTTTGTGATGAAACCTTATAACTTATTCTCAATATTTTTCTTTCCAATACCCATGAGGCTCCCATATTTATGTGTTAAGTTGTAATACTACATTGCATTTTCTCTCATACATTGTTAATCTTAATCCTAGCTTGATCTTGTTGTTTTATATCCTATTGCATATGTGTTGCATATGTGTTCTCTTTGATTGCTAGCCTTTTCATTTATTTACTTTGTGACTTGACACCTTTATCCTTGGAGGAAGCATTCCCCCAAGTGTCCATATTCTAAATGTGTCCATTCCTTTGAGAATAGGTATGTTCTTTGCACATAGAACTATTTTTCTTTCCCATGACACATGTTTCCTCCACTATATTATAGAAATATTTTATTCCTTTTCATGCTTTCTAATATGAAAAAGACAAAGAAATCAAACAAAAAAAAAAGAGGATGGGAAAGAATCAAGTTCTCAGTCTAGCAACAATCATGTCTCCCTTTAACAAAGAACTAAGTTTTGAGTCCTTGTCTCAAAAAATTGGGTTTTTAGTATGGATTTAAGAAATTGAACCTTGTTCATTGAGTCTTTACTCTAATTGTTTACTCTTTGAGTCACTATGGAGAGTCTATTGATTCCTCCCATGTCACATACTTATGTCATTCTTCATTATTGATTCTATGCTACCCAAGTCACTATTTTGTCATGTTTTTGTTCAAGGGAAGTTTTAAATTATGCCGACCACACCTCATAATTCCTTACTTTTCACGTTGTAATTCTCATGTCAAGTACTTATCATAATCAACAAGAATCTACGTATTATATTCATGCTAGTATGGAAGGTCCCCATTGACTTCTTATTAGGGTTCAAATCATATCATTTCTAACACATTGCTCTAATATTTTGACCTAGAGTAGCACCCTAGGTCTAGTTTCATCATTGATAGGTTACCTTGCACTCAATAGATGAAATTCCATCATTGGTTTCTAACTAAGTGGTTTCCCATGTGTTTAATGTCAAGACCTCTATTTTCACTTTGGGATCTTTGCAATACCTAGGATTCCATTTTCTTCATTGGTGGAATTCTTTCCATCTATAAGTTGTTTTAATTATTGGTCATTTATTAGAGGTTCTCTTCTCTGCACTATTCCATATGGTACATGCGAGAGACGTAACCGGTTGTGTCCATCCAATCTTTTGTTTCATCTCTTCAAAATATTTGACCTTCTATTGTTCCTTGTGTTGGATGATGGGGGATAGCTTAATGCCCTTCTTCTAGTGGATCTTTTCCCATTGACTTTATCTCATTTTCTCTAGGATCAAGATCTAACTTATTTTCTATAACTCGGTGCTTGCAATCATCAGTGGCATATTACCTTGCTGCTGACACTCATAATACATAAATTTCCCCTCATCGATGTATTATACAAGTCATGGACATAAACTAATTCATTCACACTTGATAGAATGTACTAGGTACCTTGAATCCCATTATCATTATCAGTGGGTTGTATTGTGTTTTTTAATGGTATACATCAATGACTAGTAATCAAATGGTGTCTCACTATGTGCGTCATCATCCCATCTATTCTAATGGTGTAGACTCCTAACCTCACCAGAAGACCTCAGGTCTTTAGTGGGATCACCTATTTTATTCTCATTCTCCAATTACATTGGAAAATACCACTCTTTTACATGACATTGGTACTTAAGGAGGATTAATATGTTCATCTCTTTGATTCCATTTATTCTCCTCCTATTTTGAGACATAGATCAATTGTGTATCTATTTGTGGCTATGATCTCTTTTGACATGGATCCACTATGTACTCATTTTCCATCACCATGATTAATTATTATATACATATTTTGTGGATATGAATTGTACATGATTTGGTGGTAATGCTTTCATCACTCCTCAACATGGGTATGCCTGCCTCGGGAATAGAGCAGTCTCATACTTGATTTATTCTATAGCTCTAGATTTGCTCTGGTGTTTGGTGAACTTTGCTTGCACGTACTACATAATCTCCTCCTAGATTATATAGTGTATTTTATCCATCAACTTCCCTTATGACCTCACACATTAGGGGGGATCTGTTATATCATCTTTTTCCACATCATTTCATAGACTCGTTAGCCTAAATCTTAAGTCAATTTCTGACTTAGAGAATTAATTCCCCGAATTTCCTCCTTAGATCCATTTTGAAAACTCCCTCAAGCTACTCATACACTTCCTATGATCTGAAAATGTGTGTATGAAACTTTGTAAATGCCCATTACCCTTCAATAGCTAGCGTATGCACTTATTTGGAAAAAAAAATATAAAAGTGTGAATTTTTAGGAGGAGTTCATGGGTTTATCTCGTTCATTACCTCCTATAGCCCATGCATAAATAATCCAATTGAATTTTTTAAGTATAAATACTTTCCATTGGGTGGAGGATAAGAGGCATCCATTAAGACATCATTATGCGAGTAAATTTTTGTTGAGTCTGCAAGCCCATTCCCCAAGTTCTTAATATCCCCCCCTTCATTTATGGAAACCCCTATTTCCAACACCTTGCTTATCTATACCATTTAATAAGAGATTCATTCTCTTTCTATGATTTTTTTGGAGTGATGATTTAGGAGGTACATGACATATTCAATGGCTCAGGTGGACGAATCTAGATATTAGTTCTAGGTAATGCCAGAGCAGTTTCAAGTTGTATCATTATTTGAGTTCATGCTTTTAATATAATGAGAATTTTTCAAGTTGTATCATTATTTGAGTTCATGCTTTTAATATAATGAGAATTCTCTTTTCTATCCAAATATTATGTTATTGATTTAATTTTGTAATATGTATGCATTTGATTATTTTGAAACTGTCATATTTAATCCTAGTTAGTGTAGTTGAGAGTTAGTTGTTGTAACTACCTACTTTCAAACCTTATTTATGTTTGTTTGTAGGCTGAAAAATAAATATTTGGAGAAACATATTGGAGGAGGGATTCTTGAAAGGATTATCCTATGAATGTTAGGATCCAATTTAGTCATCTTTTTGCTCATTAGTGGTTGATTAGTTATGAATTCGTAACTACTTCTATTGGATATAGTTAGTTCTTGGGGTGCATGCTTTGTGTGATCTTCTAACCCATATCATAAGGGATTTATCTTTGAAACATCAAGGTCTCAAAAATTCCATTGATATGAAAATTGAAAAAAATAATGTATTTGGTGATTATGAAATTATGCTTAAATAGATTAAGAATACCATTAAGTTTGATTCCCAACGTATTAGGAATTATTAGTAGGAAGTAAATAGGATAATAATTGTTTTTTGGAATTTAATACTACCTTTATCCCAATATATGAAAAACTCATAGAAGATTCATTAACTATTATTTCTTCTATATTGTCCCCATTAGAATATTTTGAAGTTTCCATATTTTCAATTGAGTTACAATATCGTCCCTCTATACTAATAACATAACGTGATGAATGTTTTTTAGGGTGATGATTTTTTGTTAGAACTCCTTACTGATTGTGAGAAATTCAAAGATCTATCCATAGATGATGATGAGTTTTAGACAACTTTGAAAGTAGGTGAAGAAAAAAGAGGTGAAGTAAAAGCGTATACCATGCCTAAAGGTGTTGTCAATTTAGAGAAATAGTTTGACTTAAAAAGTAGGTTTAAAGGATAACCAAATGTAAAAATTGATAGTTCAAGTTAGTCTACGTCATGAGGTTATTAGTCGCTGCCTCTGGATAGGGACTATAACTTTAGCTTAGTGGTCAACGATTGTTGAATACATATTACCTCAACATTTTTGTTGCATTCGTTGGTGCAATTTGCTAATTAACTTTTAAATAGTTCCAAAGTTTGACTATGTTTTAGAATATGTTTTATTAATTTATTTTTTCAAAATTAAAAATTCTTTTTATTAATTTCAAAAAATCTATATTGCTATTTTTTAATTGGCCCAACATACTGATGTGACTAAATAGCCCTCGTGGAGGGAAATATTATTTAGTTATTTGTTAAACTTTAAAATTAATTTTAAAAAATAAGTAAATTTTAATTACGTTATTGGTTCAATTCAATTCAATGAAAGATGTAATGTGGAGATTTTCACTATAGTCGATGGCATGGAGCTACAATCGATAGCGAAATCACAAATCACGGCTCTGCAGATTTTTATGTATGGTTTTAGAATCACTAGCAAGGTGGAAAACCAAGGAGATGGAGAAATACTTAGTTGTTCTCAAGCTTGA
>CBVK0101625587.1:0-11631 GCA_900067695.1 Picea abies | reverse complement strand
ACGAGATCGGTCTCGGCATTCCTGCTGAACCGCTCTTCCGATCTCACGAGTGTAGACACCTTTCATAGCATATACATAGTCATGATGTCAGTCAAATTATATGATAATAATTATGTTACATTTTATCATGAATCTGGGTCGGTAAACTTGTGAGTGATAGGCACAATATATGCAGAGTTGATCTCAAAGTGTCTAACACACCACTCTCTAATGAACTACGAAGAAAAACTCTCAGAACCGATTGCTCATCTAACAATGAATACAAATATTTATATTCAATAGTACTTTGTTGGATTCAATCTATAAGTTAGATTGAGAACCCTCAATTAAAAAGTATAAACAATCGAAATGAGAAACTAATAAAGGCAGAAAAGATTTCTATCATGAGCATTTTCCCACTAATGAAGCATTAGTAACAAATATGTGCATATATTGCAGCTCTGACAACTCCTTGTTCAGAGGATCACCATTCACACTAACAGACAATCAAACATGAGAATCTTGTTCCAAAAAAAAAATAGTTTCAAGCCACACAACATAAATAAAACTATAGCTCAAAAAGACAAATAAACTCACACAACAAAAGGAAACCATTGGGAAACATATACCAGAGGGAGGATCACCATTCACACTAACAGACAATCAAGCATGAGAATCTTGTTCCAAAAAAAATTAGTTTCAAGCCACACAACATAAATAAAAATACAGCTCAAAAAGACAAATAAACTCACACAACAAAAGGAAACCATTGGGCAACATATACTAGAGGGAGGGAGCCCTGCCTCCCTTGGAATACACTTCCAACAATTACTACCATGGAGAAATCTTAATCTACAACAAGTTCTTTATTCCAAAATCCCCCCCAATTATAGTGATCGTCCTTACATTTATACATATGGCTTGCATCTCATAGAAGGAAAGTGGTTACAACAAAATGGGACCAAATCCCAAATGCATGGATCTACAACCAACAAAAAATTGATTAAGGAAGTGGAGGTTAACTAATGGTTGTTGGATACATTTGAATAACATAAAAGCATAGCAATATGATCTTGGACAAAATTCATATTCCCAAATTCGTCCACAAGAGGTGAAACCATCCCGAAAATTTTGGTGCTACACGAATTCAAGGCACGACAAGATTTCTGGGAAAATCTGTCTTGAAAATACGCCCATATCTCTCTAGTTGTACATTCTCTGATAAATCTACCTGAATCCTGCTCAAATTGTCGTTCTCTGCACAAAACCCATGTCTTCAATTTTCCAAATTTGTCTTCATCTATTTGGAAATGTCGTGGAAAAGCTACTTCTAGAAACAGGTTACTATAGGAATACCGGTAGTCAAAGCTTGCAATTCTAGTAGTCAGATATATTGCAATCCTGGTAGTAACTAGAAATGACCAAAAATTACTACAACTTTTAGGGGTAAGCTAGAACATCAAAAAATCTAATCAAAGTAATCATCAAAACATGAGAATTCATCCATATTATCATTTTTATGCATAATAAAGTTCACATAAGTAAAAATGGATGATAATAGATGAAATAGGATAATATAGGGTAGTGAAGGTGCAAATGTATAAAATAATCATGGAATGTAAGCGAAATCATCCTTGAAAACCTGTCAAAATTGAGGCCCAACATCCCCCCACACTCAAGGTCTTGCATGTCTTCATGCAACAAGTATGCATATGAAGTAATATCTAGCTATGGTACATAAATTTCAATCCTTGCATGTCGATAACATATTGTCTTCATTGTCAATGAGTTCCTTCTTTCTTTTCAGAACTCTCATTTACTTTTGTTTTACATACAATTATTCTTTACAATATTTCTATTTTCTTTCTTCATTACTATTTTTCTTTTCTTTTTAGAAAGGTAAGATAGAGAACAAGGTATGGTCATGCAATCTAATGAAATCAGACTGCCAATATGTAGTTGTTTTCATTCTTGAATGAGATTCTTTATGTGCATAGTAGGGTAGTTTGTAAACCCGACATAGTTTTATAGGTTCTAAGAAATTTGAGTGGGAAAGGCATGTTTTTCCTCAACACTTCAGAGTCTTTCATTGTGAGGGAAGTGAATGATGATGGATGGGTAGAGGAATATGGAGTATAAAAGGTAAGGGAATGGACCGAGGAAATAATAAGAGGAAATGAAACTTCAAATCCTTATGTGCATGAATTCCATGTAAGATGACTACTTAAAAATAGAAATCTCTTACCCAACTTTACCTCTCTCATATGTCTAATGATCTAAGGGACATTCACTGAACTTGTGTTGCCTAAGATGAAGGGAAATATATGAAACGCCAACTGGAAAGAGCTCATAATGAAAGGTTCGAAATTTCATGTAGATGGAAGGCATGCTGGCCACTCTGTCAAGATATTGGAAATATAAAAATGTTGAAACCAATTCTACAAATGATGACCTGTTGATGCTGCTACTATGATGATTCACTCCTGGGAGTTAGGGTTTATCTTCAAAACTTTTGTTTATACTCATTTTCATACCTTTGAATACCGTAAATTGATTGTATATTGGTTGGTTTCGAGAACAAACTTGAAGGTAGGAATGATTATGTTTCTTAGTCCTTCTCTCCAGGCTTCCATATATGACTAATAATTAACTTCAATATGTCCTAAAGGTATCCATCCCATGCTCCATCCCAATATAAGGTCAGTACTAGAAAGGCTTAAACTGAGAGTAACAACAAGTCCCCAAGTAACAATCATCCCTATATCTGATTTCATGGAAACCATTTCTCAGCTTCTATAGCCTGTGTCTATGAATGTCAAAGTGCATCTAATCAGTCTAACTTCTTGGTACAATCAACTGAGGGAAATTTATGTCCAACTTATGATTCAGTGGCTCCTTCTTCCATTTACATTTTTTCTAGTAAGAGGCATGGATCCATGTTGACCCAACTAGCTTTATAATCAAAGATTCAACCATAATAGCAACAAGAAATTATATTTTAAAGTAAAAGGCTTCCATATCACCAGCTAGAATCTATTGACATTACTACAAATCATGTCAAAAAAAGAATCACATTGAAGATCACTTCAAAGCAACTTGGGCATTAGATCTTAGAAACAAATATTTGTAATTTTTCCTCATAACCTCAAGTTTACCTCCACATAGAAGTAATGAAACCTTCAACCCTTAGATACGTCACACAACCAATGCATCCTCAGAATTTTCTTATCTTGGATGTAGGTGGTTATGATCTACTAGTTCAAGGATGAAAGAGGAGAGATGGTTTCGCTACCAAATTGTTGGTGCCAAAGTGAATCATAAAAAATAAATCAAATTCCCAACATGGAATCATATAAATAAATCCTCTTTCTTAGTCATTGGACGATTTCATGACTAAAAGCATGAAATTGTTTCTTTACATTTGAATCTTCCTCGTATACTTTGGTGTTTGAATTTTCCTTTGACCATAGATTTGCATGCTTGAAGATGATCCTGGAGCCAAGCGAATAGGAAGATGTCCATACAGAGACCTTTTTGAACAATATCCATGTTTCTATTTCTATCCTAGAGAGGAAAAAGTGGTTGAACCAATGAATTCGCTATCGAATGCCACCTACAGGAATTTCGGTAGTAGAATGGACTCTAGTAGTAACTACCTATGATTCTGGTAACTAAGTCAAGACTGCAACTCTGGTAGTAATCTAGTATTTTTCTAACCTCGATGGACTACTGGAATTGGGAATTATAGTAGTAAACTGGCATGTTGATAACATTATTGTACTAGCGAAATTTCTAAAAACAAAACATTAAAATTAACTCCTAAGCTTTTACCTTTGATCTGGCTTGGCCATATTTAATGTAATGTAGGGGTGTATGTTGAATTTGATGTGGAGGTACTGATATTTGAATGTTGATCATGTTAAATGGGGTTGATGGGATGTACTCTTTAATTTTGTTTTTGTTTGAAAAATATTTTGTCATTCTACTACAGGAATAGAGAAACCCGCTACAAAAACATAGATCAATGACTTTGACCAAGAATTTGTTCTTTGACTGAGGGTTGTTGAGTTTATTAAATAACATTTAATCATAATACCCTCATGTTTAACAAAACCCATGCTTCAGAATTTCACCTGGAGTTGCGTAAATTTGCCAACCTTGGAGGTCATTGACTCATTACCGGAACAGGGATCTACTACAAGAAACAACAGGAAAATAAGGATAAATTGGATTCAAATGCGTACCCATAGATCCTTCATTATGCATTTTATGGAATTTTTTCCCGTTGATATCAAAAGAGCCATATGCGGCACAAAACCCGTTTCCCGATTTTTCTTTGCCTGGCCTCAACTGGTTGCAATCTCTGTGCAAAAAGTTCCCTTGAAGTAGTCTGCTATAGGAAATCAAAGAAAATGACTACTGCAAGAAATCTGGGAATGAATGTTGCATGGATTCTGAGCATATGTAATGAAGTAATGATCTCTGAGGATGACACCTTCTTATTGCTAAACTAGGCTATCGAGCTATACTTGAAACTGATCCAATCAACTATATGCAACATTTATTGATTTATTTAGTGACTATCCTACCCTACTTGAAAAAGGAAAACTTTCCTCAAGTGTAGAATTACTTCCAATCAAGCCATGTGTGTAACAAAATCACAAATAAACTCATATCCAAATATGAAAAATACACCTAAATGATTGTCCGGATGTGAGGAACCATCTTCTCTGATTGATATGGTGCCAATAAGTGTTGAAGGATGAAGGGATACCAAAGAATAATGGATGTCTGGAACCATACTTCAATGTAGTCATTATTCCCTTGGTTCTCTTATTCATTAGCACTGGTTTGGATGGCTTCCCTTGCCATGCTTATCATAAGGATCTAATGACATGCATGGTAGAAACTCTTGAGTCTCAGGTTCTTCTTCTTTTGTCTGCTCTTCATCAAATTTTTTCCATGGCTCTTTGGTCCCTTCTAGGTATTCTTGATGTTGCTCATGGAATTTTTGGTCTGCTCTCACTTCCTAGGGTGTAGGTGTGTCCTTGAATATTGTCAGGATTTTCTCTTCTTGAGATGTAGAGATGTTTCCAACTATTGCTAAGATTTGAGAAAGTTCTTGGAGTAGAAAATTCTTGAACATTCTAAAGTTCTGCTTGTTGGTTGATAATCCATGTCTTGCACATGGATTAGTGTATGGGTTTTTTTACAGATCAAAAACTTACAAAGAAAATTTCGAGGCAAAGCATGCACTTGGACTCTCAAGCTACTAAGACCATGTTGTCACCAAGACCCTATTGACATGAGTAGTGAATCAAAGTAAAAATATAGAAGAAACAATCACACACTCACTTCAAGACTAACTCATCAAGAACTTCCCCGACAACGACGCCAAAAATTTCATTCAAATTATATGATATTAATTCTATTACATGTTATCATCAATTTAGGTTGTTAAACTTGTGAAGTGCTAGGCACAATATATGCAAAGTTGATCTCAAAGTGTCTAATACACCATTCTCTAATGAACTACGAAGCAAAACTCTCAGAAATGATTGATCATCTAACACTGAATATTCTAAGGTAGAATTGTAGGTTGAATACATATATTTATATTCAATAGTACTTAGTTGGATTCACTCTATAAGTTAGATTGACAACCCTAATTAAAAAGTATAAACAATCGAAATGAGAAACTAATCAATGCAGCAAGATTTCTATCATGAGTAGTTGCCCACCAATGAATAATTAGTGACAAATATGTGCATAGATTGAAGCTATGACAATTCCTTTTTCATTGGATCACCACTCACTTTGAAAGATAATCAAGCATGAGAATATTGTTCCAACATGAATTAGTTTCAAGCCAAACAACAAAATTAAAACTGTAGCTCAAAAAGACAAATAAACTCACACAACTAAAGGAAACCATTGGGCAACATATACCAGAGGGAGGGGTCCCTTCCTCCCTTGGAATACACTGCCAAGAAAGACTATCGTGGAGAACTATTGATCTACAAAAAGTTTTTTATTCCACAATTCCCCCCAATTATAGTGATCCTCCTTACATTTATACATATAGCTTACTTATCATAGAAAGAAAGTGGTTACAACAAAATGAGACTAGATCCCAATGCATGGATCTACAACCTACACAAACTTAATTAAGGAAATGGAGGTTAACTAATGGTTGTTGGATATGTTTGAATAACATAGAAGCACAACAATATGATCCTTGACAAAACCCATATTTCCAAATTTGTCGACAAGAGGTGCAACCATCCTGAACATTGAGGTGCTACAGGAGTTTAGGGCGCTACAGGATTTCTAGGAAAATCCATCTTGAAGATCCTCCCATATCTCTATATTCGTACATATTTTGGTAAATCTACGTGCACCTTACTCTAATTATCGTGCTCTGCACAAAACCCATGTCTTTGATTTTCTAAATTCGTGTTCATATGTCCAGAAATGTCGTGGAAATTTTTCTTCTAGAAGCAGACTACGATAGGAATTCTGGTAGTCAAAGCCTACAATTCCAATAATCACATAGATTGCAATTCTGGTAGTAACTAGAAATCACCAAAACCTACTACAACTTTTAGGGGTAAATTAGGACATCACAAAATCTACTCCAAATAATCATCGAAACATGAGTATTCAACCATATTATCACTTTTATGTCTAATCAAGTTCACATAAGTAAAAATGGATGATAATAGATAAAATATGATAATATAGGGTAGTGAAGGTACAAATGTATAAAAGAATAATGGATAACCTAATAGCTAACCTAGGACTCAACCAAACTAGAATAAAAAACCTCACATCAAAAAACTCTACCTTCAAATAGTTTGTTCGCATTGATTGAGCTAACCATATATATATATATATATATATAATAATACTAATTGTCACGTTAAAAGTTTTAATAATTTTTCAAAAAAAAATTGAATTTCAAATGCATGGGAGAAAGTGAGGTTGATTACTAATATGCACTTACAAAAGTTAACCTTGGAAAAACCTACTCTTACTAATATGCACTTACAAAAGTTAACCTTGGAAAAACCTACTCCATAAACAAAAGGTTAAAAAGGCATTGTATAAAAAGGTTATTCCTACCAAATCACTCACATTAAAGAAAAGGTTACATTGGATACAATGTTGGCTTTCCTCCTTATGTGGTATGGTGCATGAAAGGTTTGATTGTTCATCAATTCATACAATATGTAAAATGTATATGCAAAATTTCACAAGACAATTTGTTCTCACTAGTGTAGATTAGATCTCTGTGGCATTAAGAGGACATTCTCATGAGTATTTTATTATGTTAAAATAATGTGTATTCAGTATAATATTAAACTTAGAAATACTATAAATGTTCTTGGAAATATTAAAAATATTAAACATTATAATGATACCTCTTACATTCTAGGAGCTAGGAAAGGCATCCTCCAAACAAAAATTGGTACCACCCTTCTCTTTGAAATCAAAGAAACTACTTTTTTTTCTAATAGATAATGTTGTGTCAGTCAAAAGATTGTCTCTTACTTTTTCCTTTAGCCTTGCTCTTTTCCACTTCTATCCATATTTTCTCCTCTATATCAGTTTCTCCTCATACAATACATTAGAAAATGATTCACTTCTAGTAAGTTAACTACCATTTTCACAATAAATACTGAAGAGCTAAGTGCAAAGCAACAATACAATGAAAAACATTTTAAGTAGAAAATCCACCTAGAAGATGATTGTTAGACTATTACCACTCAAAGAGCCTATGTTAGCAAACAATCTTGAGAAACATTTTATCATTCTAGAGGTTAGAAACATTTTATTATTTTAGAGGTTAGAATGATATAAGCAAAAATCCTAAATAAAATACAGTTGACAAACAATCTCGAGAAACATTTTATCATTCTAAAGGTTAGAAACATTTTATTATTTTAGAGGTTAGAATGATACAAGCAAAAATCCTAAATAAAATACAGTTGAGTGTAATAAATCTCAAGTAAAAGTGCAATGGCATGTGCACATACATCATAATCAATATTTGAATAATAAATATAGGATTATGAGACTTTCTGGATGTATTAGTTTTGTTGGTAAAAAGAAGATTGATCAATTTTATAGGTCCTAAGCACATTATTTTTACATAGGTGAAACCCTTAAACAACACTATTATAGTTTAGAAATAGAATAGACAAAATATGATCACCATTTTCCAAGTTTTTTCATGCAAAATCACTCTGTGCACTCATCCTTCCTAACTTAGATTAGCCAATGTAGTGTTGTTGTGGGATTATAGTTTGCAGTGTTGCTATCTAACTTAGATTAGTCAATGTAGTGTTGTTGTGGGATTGTAGTTTGTAAAGTTGTTATGAGATAGTAATTTGACTAACACGATTTTAAAATCTGTATCATTAATATATATTTGATTAGAGATTCAAATCACATAAAAAAAGACAATAAAACATTGGCCTTCTAAAAATCAAAGCTAAAATAAACTATAGTTTGAACTCTAGTTGCACACAATACATACCAATTACAAATCTAGTTGCACACAATCCATACTAATTAAAAATAATCCCCCAACGAAACATCACCATTTTCATAATATATTAAGATCAAACACTCCTTATCAGGATAGGTTGTAATTCTCAACTCTTCCTTACGAAACCCATTAACTTTCACATAATTTAAATTAAGCATCCATAAACCTTTCAATCAAGAGAGAACCAAATGTAATTCAAATATCATACACAAAGTTGGTCTATAGGTTCATATAAGAAGAGAGAATTTTTGAATTTCCATATAAGAAGAGAGAATTTTTGAATTTCCAAAAAATCAAGATACTAAGTTCTAACCTACTTATCACTCCACAACCCACAATAGAATTAATCTCCACCACCATAAAGAAAAAGGAATTATACCTTAGGTCTCGCCCTTAGAATTTATCCCCAACTTATTTACTATTGATCACATGGAGGTTAATCACCTCCGCAACTCAATGCTTTGATCTCCATCAACCTAAAGAAAAGGAACTTATGCCTTGCCTTAGATCCCACCCTTAGAGTTTATCCCTAACTTATGTTTTAGGGATGACATAGAGAAAAAAGATCAATGTTCACGCCTTGTAATATAGAGCAAAATTAAGATTTTTTGTAGTCTCCCACTCACATCCCATAAAGATGAAGAGTCAACGCGTCATTGATATAAGGATAAAGTAACATGAGGTAGCAATTTGAGACCTATGAGGAAAGTCTTATAATTGCGTGCTCTCTTAACTTATTAGTTCACTCCAATGACTATTCAATGTCTTATCATTTAATATTTTATTGACTACTCAATGTGTTATAATTTAATATTTTATTGACTACTCAATATGTTATAATTTAATATTTTATTAAAATGTATACAATGCATGGTTAGGCTAGATATTTATATGAGACAAAATGTAAGTTTTATTAGAAGAGAGAATGTTTTTCATACATAACCCATATGGTTGCATGCCATGATATGGATCATGGCATATATCAAGGCATGGGTGCACGGATGTTTCACGATTCCGTGAACATTCATGGTTCCATAAGTTTTATGACAAGAGAGCATGTTTTTCATACATAACCCATATGGTTGCATGCCATGATATGGATCCACATATATGAAGGCATGGGTGCATGGATGTTTCACGATTCCGTGAACATTCACGGTTCCATCGTTCATGGATCCACATATACCATGATCTCATGCCTCTATATCATATGTCATGGATATGCATTGTGTGGCATTGTGATTTGCAACACTGACCTTTTTCTATAACTATTATTTCTAGAAGGTGAAAAATGGTTCTATCTTGTGTTTAATGCTCATCATCGTTGAAAACATTGTAGAATTTTACTATGAAGCCCAATAGTCACAACAAAGTGTGTTTTTGCTTGTTGAGACTATTAACATCATTGAGCATTCATAAAAAGGACACCATGCTTGCTCTTAGGCAATGTTTAAACATTGTGCAAAATGGCATTAATTCAAGTGTCAAACACATATTAGAATTCCAATAAGGACGTGAAACTTTGATCATAAGTAAGGTGGAACTCTTCTCAAGGTAGGGAACCCATTCACACTTGCTTAATCAACACTCCATACATGAATGAAGTATTGTACATGGTCAAAGTTTCAAATTAATGTCATTTTGCACAATGGATGGATGGTGTCCTTGCTCTTATCCCTAAGAATGTCTAAGCACCATGTGTGGTAGCATTTATTATGAACTCTAAATGTATATGACGCCCTTTTAGGAATCGAACTTTGATCAAACCAATATGGTTGGGTTCTCCACCTTGAGGAGAGTCCCGCCTCATACATAGTGAAAGTTATATGACCTTGTCAAGACTCTAACATGTTTTAGAGTGCTAAATAAATGTCAATAAGAGTAATGCTTAGACGTTTCCCTTAGCCCGAACAATGTTTTGTACAAATTAAGTATTAATGATAAGACATCAAAAGAATTCAATATCCATGATTAATGAGTCTAATTATTTGATTTGATGTTAATAATCAACTCAATAAAGTAATTTAAAAGTTGAAAAGATCACTTAAGCATGATAGCAATGTCTATGTAATGTGCAACCTGCAGGTCACCCATAATTAGGCCATGTCGTACATGTGTCAACATCATGCATGTGTTGACATCATGCAGTGGTTATGGTCTATTGTCTATATGTAGGTTGCAACCCTCTACACCATTGTGAGTCCAATCATACCCTTCTACACAATGTAGAGTATGGATGTGTCCCTAACATACACTTTAAAAATTGCATGGTGAAGATTGTGTTTGTGCACTATGTGCAATGGCTCCCTAGCATACACTTTAACAATGGCATGGTGAAGGTTGTGTTTGTGCACTATGTGCAATAGCCTGACAGTGTATGTCGAGGTTGTGCCCATACCACATGTTGCACAAAAAGGTATGAAAAAACTTACAATGACGTGAAGGGTTACAACTCATATATGATTAGTAAATTATAGGCATTGTGTAACTTTGACACATGTACAGAAGGGACTAATTATGATCATTCGATATGGTACATAAACACTTTCCATTAAGGGCCAATCTACACTATTCGTAGATGTTACACTTAATAAACTTCAAATTGTTTATTTCTTGATGTCATAATGTTGATCTATTCTAATTCTTCATGTGTAAAATAATGGGTGCTTTAGTTCTTCATAAACTTGAGTTGTGAGTGCATTGATATGCTTCAACAGCTCAGCAATGTTTGTAAATAGTATAAACCTAGTACAACTTACAAAAAAAACAACATTTAAGGTTCTCGTCTTCATGGCAAATAATTGAAATGAAAAAGCATATCTTCTTTCATCTTGGGTTGTATACCTTACTTTCCTACTCAAAATTGAATCAGTATTGAATATGGGAAAAACATCTAAAAAAGGTTGATTTTGTCATCTTTATGATGTATAAAGAAAAGAGAATACCATAAGTATCCAAGGAATTCACATAGACTAAAATAACTTACAAAAGCATAAACAACACAATGAATTACACTATGAAAATCTTTTTGCATTAATTGTGTACTAAATCAATTAAGCTAAATTACCCAAGGTTACAATCACCAGTGAAATGAACCA
>CBVK0101625584.1:0-12775 GCA_900067695.1 Picea abies | reverse complement strand
TGGAAAAACCTACTCCATAAACAAAAGGTACAAAAAGGCATTGCATAAAAAGGTTATTCCTACCAAAGCACTCACATTAAAGAAAAGGTTACATTGGATACATTGTTGGCTTTCCTCCTTATGTGGTATGGTGGTGCATGAAAGGTTTGATTATTCATCAATTCATACAATATGTAAAATGTATATGCAAAATTTCACAAGATAAATTGTTCTCACTAGTATAGATCTTTGTCGCATTAAGAGGACATTTCTTATGAGTGCTTAGTGTTACACATCAACATTACTCGCTTTGATAAGTGTTACATGTTCCTCACAACTGTCGCAAGTGTCGCATGTTGTTCACAAGTGTCGCAAATGTCAAACAAAGCATATTCCCACGATGACGACACTAAGGAGACACTTAGAATACCTCAAACACCTGATTTGAAGAAAGAGAATGGCTAACTGAAGTCAGGTATCTCTTGCCACCTGAAAGGAGCCCTCAAACTAGAGTTTTAGAAGGGAGTGCTCACCTACATCACCCTTAGGAGCGTTGGCGCTTCCCTATAAGGTGCTAGGGAGCGTTATAACACTAAACCACCCCTCTTAAGGAGCACTATAAGTCTTTGAAGCGTTGGCACTCCCCTTGAGTCTACTAGGGAGCGTTATAGTGCCCTGATGCCCCTTTTGAGGGAGCGTTGTCTAATCTGGGCAGCATTTGATCTGTTGAGGAGAATAAGGGGATGATCTTTCGAGTTTGGAAGGCAGTTGCATTCAAATTCCTGGTTCAATCATGATATTAGGAGAAGATCCCTGATCTAAGGAGGGAATTCCTCAACTTACCCTAAAGATACCTCAAGAGGTTAAGCCTCTCCAAACCTATATAAACAGGTTCTATGATGGTCAAAAGGAAGAAGAATTGCAAGCATGAAACCTATGATCTCATAGGAAACACACAGTGAACTGAAGGAGAGTAATCAGTGAAGCTGCTGTCATCCGGGTCGCGGATATTTTGAGCAAGGGTTAGACAAAGGGGACTTGACGAAGCTATCGCATTCGCATCTACGATTGTAAGTTACTGTTGTCATTGTTCTCATTAATATGACACGCTTGGCCTATTTCTTTCCAGTTTGTATTTGATCTTACATGAACTTGTCACTGATAGATAGCTCTATTTTCAAGCTAATATCAATAGAGTAGGAAGTGGTCATACTATTGTTTGTCTACAGGGAGCATCGAGGAGCGAAAGATCAAAGCTCAACTCGGAGCGTGCAGGGACAAACGCCGGTAAAAGGTACTTCTGTTCTCCTTCCTCCTCATGCATTAGTTTGTATAGATCTGAAAGGAAGTCAGTTTCCACGTTAAGAGTCTTTTGTCTTAAGAGTTAAGATTCTATCTCTCAAGAGGAGATCTACCTGTCCGTAGGGAGATTTTCCTTCAACAGAAACTGGCAACTCAACTGGGGAGCTTTGAATCAAAACCTTTTTGTTTTGATTTCTCCTCATAGACCTTGTCTTACCCCTTGATTGTTTTTAGACCTGGTTCACCCCTTTTTGATTGATTTCATGAGTTGATTGAATCCCTACCCCATCACACTCAGCTTGATTGCCAGACTAGACTGCAATTTTTGGATTTTTTGACATTTTTAGGAGCTTTTCAAGCCTGGTGCCCCTGTGGCTGTGTTGACAAAGCACCAGCACTCCCTAATTGTCTTACACAGAGCGCTATAACGCTTGGTGCCCTTTACACCAGAGCGCCAACCCTCTTTTGGCCAAAAACCTTTCTAGAATTGCTCTTTTAGGGTCTAGCCTCTATATTCCACTTGTTGAGCCTCCCTATGAGTCAATGCTTCTTCCCATTCAACTTTGACATCCTTCCTTCTGAGGAACAAATACCTTGCTGTTTAGATTTTGTAGCCTTCTTCATTATTGTTGAGTTTTTCTGTTGTTTGGAGTTTGAAACCAATGCATTGTTTTTCTCTCCTTTGTGACTGAGCGAGAAACTCTGGTGAAGGACATCAGAAGCCTACGAATCTCTCCATTTGGTTTTAGTTAAGGTCATTGTTCTTCGACATTTCTTTTGGTGTGAAGTTCTTGATTTTCTTTGTTTTTCTTTTCTTTCGCTTCTTGTTTTGATCACAACAAGAGGGTGTATTGTTTGTACGAAACCTGCTTGTGTTTGTCTGAGTTTCCTTGATTCAAAAGGATAATTGGCAGGAGAAGTGTTGTTTTGAACTAATCATTATTCACATACAAAAAATAAAGAGACATATTCATGATTGATTTTGCATATTAAAAGGTATCTCCAAAATTTTTAGCATCACATCGGATTTGATTGAAGAAAATTTGTTTGAGGACGTTCCTTATTAGTGCTTGTTAGTGAAAAGAACTCTCTCTCTCTCCCTTAAATATACATTCATCGAAAAGAAATGACTGCTTATCATCTTTGATGCATTTTTTGGGATTGAGTCGTCATTCCATCTGTTTCACTTCCATGCACCCCTTTTGAGTAAAGAACAACTATAAAATGAACGCTAATTAAAAACTATCTAGAACATTTTTTTTTTAGGATCCTCCACCAACAGTAGACTAGGACTAGTACTTTAGATTAGGCTGTGAGCATAACTCTCCAAAGTTTCCAAAACAAACATTAGCATCCTGAGCTAGGGAGAGTCAAATCCAATTGTCGTATAAGTCTGCCTGGGATCCCCCTCTCACACAGGGGTTACGCACAAGGTGGCATTCAGGAAATCTATGGAGATTATCCCTCCGTGCTTTGACTGATTGTAGTGTTCAGATCGTATTATGGGGATCGCTTAAATGTATACCCACAATGTTGAGTGGAAGCCTTTCAAGTTGATTTCGGGCTAGATACCCTGCCCATACGTTCAGATTGGACTGTCGACTGTACCCGCCTAGGGGCTGACTACGAGTTGGTAACCTTAGTGGCCATAATATTTAGGGTCTACACAAGGTGACAGTGAAGGGAAGTCTCACTGTACCTGGAGCAGACATTGGTCAAACTCACTCGGGCTCTTTGGAGGGTAAATCCACAATTTCTACGTGGAAGCTTGCACCAGGGTGAAAGTCCGTTAAGCAGGTCGCCATTGTAACTGTTCCACCATATCCCCACCCCTTCTTGACTTGATCACGCGATGTTGGATTTCATCACCAACTAGTACGGTCATCGAGAGAAGGTCCTCTTTGATTGGTTGTGATCCCTAGATTCTATTAGTGTATGTTGTTTCTTTTCGATAGTTGGCCATAGATCTTTTTCGCTGACTCTTTTTCTCCAACATCGACCCTCCACGCCGTTTGCAAAGGCTACAGGGACTTCCTCTAGAAAATATGGAAGGGAACACCCCTTTACCCCCTCATTCTATGGAGGAATCTCCTCAACAGAGCGAGGTTCAAGACACTACAAACTCCCAAGAAGAAGTTCCCACTCCTTTAGAAAATTTTTGAATTGTTTCAGAGTCTCCGGAAGCTTTCCGCATTCCGGAGGGATATGAGCGACGTGTTCTCCAACTGAATTCAGTCGGTGAATTTGTTGTCGTCAATCCTTCTAACATCCCGACTGGGTCTCATTCAAACCCTTTAGTCGATGATCCCTTTTGGACCATAGACATTGTTCGATGTCCACCGCACATGGTGCGGGATCTTTATGGAGCAGGAATAGGTGTCGACGCGCCTATCACCTACACCGTACCCTTAAACCATTTTATCGGTACTACCATTTTTTCGGCCACACCGTCTGTTGGTCCGAACACATCGTTCGTTGGCCCAAGGTCCACTTTTCCTCTCCAGACGGCCCATTCTACAATGGTCTCTCACATTCCGACTATTCCTTCCGGTAATGCGGTGGTTAGCCAAGCTACAATTGGCACACCAGTAACACCTAGACCTTCATCATCACTCCCTTTTGGGTACATAGCACTGAATTATTCCGCTACCACTACTACCCAAGTTATGCCGAGAAGTTCCATACCTATCCAACAACCCAGAGGGACCGGTCTTGGTGGTCTTAATCCATTCAGTGGTACTGGTCAGTCATTTACGTCTGGTTCTCAAATTCCGGGAACTCTACCTCAAGCTGGGGGGCATCCTCCCACCGGAGGACAACTTCCATTTGGAGGGAACCCTCATGCTGGGGGGCAGCCTCAATTCAGAGCCTACCATCAACCATATGGACAAAATGTGTCCACCGCACCCAATCCGTGGAATATCCCTTTTCCAGGAAACCCACAGTTCTCGGCGGGACACAATCCTCAATCTTCGCAACAACCTCTTCCCTCTCAAGGGACTCATCCTCCTTATCGACAAACGTCGAATCCAGCTTATAATCCTCAAAACCCATCTGGCTATCCTCTGCTCGCACATGTTTCTCAAAACACCTCAAATCCTATGTACCCTGGTCAACACCAACCTTATACAAGAAGACCCACTGGTTACAATTATCCTTCTAACCCAGTGTATGGTCCTACTGGTATCCCTATGCCACACCAGTATTACCCACAGGTTAACCGACAACTACCTTTCCTAGCAACTCTGGACCTTCCCGATTTGTCTCGTTTAATGAATTATCATATTTTTCATTCTCCGTTTTGGCCAGCTATTCCAGCTAAACTTCCTTCTGATATTCCAAAATTCGATGGAAAGTCTGTAGAAGACCCAAACAACCACGTGATGACTTTCCATTTGTGGTGTTCATCCAACTCCCTCATGGACGATTCTATACGTTTGTGTCTTTTCCAACGAACACTTACGGGCTCTGCGGAAAAGTTGTATATTGAACTACCACGTGCCTCTTTTCATGATTTCAACTCCCTTGCCATGTCCTTCCTCACACACTTCCAACTACCCATTCGATATGAGACGGGTACTGAACTATTGACCTCCCTTCGTTAGACAACCTCTGTACATATCTCTGATCATATTCATGAATGGAGACGACGACGAAGGCTAATCAAAGTGGTCATTCCTGACCAATTATTAGCGGAATGGTTCACCAAATCACTGTTACGCTATATCGCTCGTGATGTTGCCATGGGTGGTGTAGTTACTGAGGAAGAAGCTATTTCTCAGGCTCAGTACTTAGATTTGGTTTATTCACAATCTGGTAATCTCTACGAGTTGATACCGAATGCTACCCGTGCCACTAATGATTCGTCCAAACCATCGTCTACCTTGCACGTGGATGGAGTCATTGGCTTCGTCAAAGCCCAATCTACTTCCCAGTCGGCTGGAACAACCCAGTGGCCTGCTTCGACGGTTTCTCCCAGTCCGACTACACCCTCTTCTACCTCCCCTCAAGCTCAGGTCTCTGAGGTGAATGCGGTCCAATCGACCCCTTCATAACAACCTGGGGCCAAGAAGAAAGAAAGAAATAAACCAAAGAAAACCAACAACAATGAACAACCAAAAAATCAACCTCAAACCCCTGCTACCGGAAAACAACCACAACAGAAACCGAAATTCCCATGTCTCATTTGTGGCGATGATCACTACACTCGAGACTGTCCACATCGCGATGAAGTGGCCAAGCTTTTTAAGGGGAATTCATAACCTGTTGTGCTTACCCAACCTTTTCCACAGCAGCAATCTTTGGTTGCTCAAACCCCCACTGTAGGGGGAAATTCCAACCAATCCCAAGATGAGGCCTCGACAAGTGCCCACATTTACATGTTTAACGGGATTAATCTGACCACTCGAACTATGACTTATGACACACTGATTAAAACTGATAAGGCGAAGCCCGCTAACAGTTCCTTACCAGACCCATTACCATCTGTCGTTAGTCCTTCGTCTGCTAACCCTCCGTCCGAGCCACTTCATATTGAGAAACCATCATTCGACTCCATTTTACACCCTCTTAAGAGAACTATCCGGAAGTCTACCTTTAATCCTAGTTCACGGGATTCCCAAAACTACAACATTGTTGAAGATTTGGCTCAAGCACCGTGTGCTATGTATGCTTTGGAAGTTCTACAACACTGTCCCAACCAACGTAGAACACTCTTAGCTACCATCAGCGCTTTCGATCCCGAGTCATCAAATAACATCACGTTTAATCTAGATGATCATCAACCCTGACTCTCTCACCAACTAGCCTTTTAGATCGATGTTGTTGTTCACAATCAACAAATCCACCAAACTATCTTGGATGAGGGAGCCTTTACTTGTGTCATGTCTTTAACTTGTTGGAAAGGCTTAAAATCACCTACCCTTAACAAATCCCCTACGATGTTATGCACTTTTGATGGGCGAGGTTTTCATCCTCATGGACTGTTACAATCCTTAGCCATTCAGTTGGGCAACAACACTGTTACTGTTGATGTCGAGGTGGTCGACGCCCCCCTCGATTACAACCTACTACTTGGAAGAAGTTGGTTCTATGCTATGGCTGTCATTTCCTCGTCGGTGTTTCGATGTGTACAATTCCCCCATCAAGGAAAAATTGTCACTATCGATCAACTGGATTTCTGTTCACCTGACGCTCGTGCCCCTGTCACCAACAACATTCCTTTTTTGGGAGACCACCCAGTTACGTATGAAAGCATTGGTGTTGTCTTGTTGAAATATTCTAGCCTTATGGGTACCTTCCCTACACCACTTCCACCCACCACACATCATATTGCCACCGTCAATATGATTTTGACTATGCCTTATCAATCCTTGGAATCATCTGACCCTTGGATTGTACCTAGTCCCATGGAATTCGATGTGCTCGGTGACACCATGCCACTTAGCCCAACCAAGGCTGCATACATAGATATTCAATCTGTCTCTCCCTCTCCGAACAACCCACATTTATTGGCACCTGATGCCTACTAGATGCCTTCATGGTTGGATTCCCTATCGTCTGCAATCGATTACATTTCCCAAATTTTCCCTTCCGGCGAATCTATAATGGAAATGCTTAGTATTGACAACGTACCTTGGGATGATAACCATCATCAATCCTCTTTTTTTCTGCCTTTGGAAGAAATTCACCAAGACATACACTCTGTCTTCCCTCCTGATGTTGCCAATGCTCCACAATCTCCCATCCTCACACAAGATACTCTTTCTGAGGGGAATATGGATAACATCTCTACTACGATCGTTATCGGTATTTCGATCAAAGAGGGCATTGTGGAAAACATTAACCTTGGTGCTAATTGCACACCTGAAAAAGTGGTCTCTTACACCGCTCTGTTAAAGAATTTTGTGATGTCTTCGCTTGGAGCTACGAGGAAATGCCAGGGATTGACCCTTCGATTGTCATACACAAAATCAAGACTTACCCTGGTGCGAAACCTGTTCGACAGAAACTCCGCCCGGTTCATCCCAAGAAAATTGCAGCTATAAAGGCAGAAGTTAAGAAACTTTTAAAATCTGGCTTTATCTATCTTGTCCCTTTGATAGAATGGGTCTCCAACCTTGTTCCGGTTGCCACAAAACAGGGGACCATCCGTGTCTGTGTTGACTATCGGGATCTCAATAAAGCTTTTCCAAAGGACAACTACCCTACGCCCTTCATCGACCAAATCATTGATAATCGTATTGGGAGCGTAATCTTCTCTTTCATGGATGGCTTCTCCGGTTATAACCAGATTGAAATTTTACCTGTTGATCAACATAAGACAACCTTTATCTGCCCATGGGGAACTTTTGCCTATCGAAAGCTACCTTTTGGTCTCAAAAATGCTGGTGCTACTTTCTAGCAGGCCATGTCGTATGCTTTCCATGATATCAAGCATATCGCAGAACCTTACCTCGACGACTTACCTTCCCACTCATCCAATCAATCCGATCACGTTGATCACTTATGGGCTATTTTTCTACGATGTCGGTTTTACCGTATTCGCTTGAACCCACATAAGTGTATTTTTGCTGTCGAATCCGGTCGACTCCTTAGTTTTATTGTCTCTAAAGATGGGATTAGGGTGGATCCCTTAAAGATTAAGGCTATTCTAGCCTTACCTCCACCTACTAATTTGACCCAACTCCAAAGTTTGCAAGGAAAATCAAACTTCCTTCACCGTTTCATTTGTAACTACGCTGAGATAACTAAAAGATTCATGCGGTTACTGCAGAAAAACACCCCTTTCATCTGGGATGACATTGCTCAACAGTCATTTGATGCTCTCAAGCATGCCCGGACCCACGCACCTTTTTTACATCCTCCGGAGTATACAAAGGACTACATCCTTTACTTAGCTACCTCCACTTCCACTATTGCAATGGTGTTAGTTCAGGAGGACCCCAACGGTGAGGAACATGTGATCTATTACCTGAGCAAGAGTCTATCTAGACCCAAACTCTGATATTCACATCTAGAGAAACTAGCTCTGGCAGTCGTCATCGCTGTCCAGAGATTCTATCATTACATCTTACCACGCACCACCACGGTGATTGCGGACTCAAACCCCATGTACCACATCTTGACACGTCAAGTGCTTGGGGGCAAATACTCTAAATGGATCGTCATCCTTCAGGAATTCGATCTTGAATTTACGAAGTCCAAAGCCAAAAAGTCCCTGGTGTTTGCGGAGCTTATCTGTGATCTCCCTCGTGTTGATGAAGACACTGAACCTAGAGATTCTCTCCCCGTTGAAACTCTTTTCCTCATCAGCACCTCTGATCCTTGGTACAGAGACATCCTCCTTTACCTCCAAACCCAATGCTTTCAGCCTAACACTTCCCGTGAAGAGCGTCGACGTATTCGCTCCCATTCTCGTCGTTATCTTATCATCGGTGACACCTTGTATCGTCAGGGTATTGATACTATCCTTCGACGATGTTTGATTCATGCAGAGGTCGAATGCATTCTGAATGATTGTCACCTTGGAGCCTGTGGCAGTCACCTTTCTGGGATGGCCACGGCCCAAAAAATTCTATGTGCCGGCTATTTTTGGCCCTCGATTTTCAAAGATTGTATTGAGGCAGTCAAAAAATGCCCACCCTGCCAAGTTTCTAACAACAAGGCATGCACCCACCCTACTACGCTGCACCCCATTATCGCCATCAACCCCTTTGCCAAGTGGGGTATTGATTTCATGCAATGTGAGCCTACCTCAGCCGGGGGGCACGGTTATATAATCGTCATTGTCGACTACTTTACCAAATGGGATGAGGCTATGCCTACCTTCCTGAATGATGGTCGTACCGCAGCTCTGTTTCTTTTTAACACAATCATAACTCGTTTTGGTGTACCACGCGCCATTCTCACTGATCATGGTGCACACTTTAAGAACTATATGATGAGTGAATTGCATGTCAAATTGGGTTTTCTCCATGAAAACTCATCCCCATACTATCCTCAGGCCAACGGACAAGTTGAGGCCATAAACAAAGTCCTCAAAACCATGATTCAACACATGGTAGGGGCAAACAAGACATCCTGGCATCTACAACTTTTCTACGCTCTCTGGGCTTACCGTACTTCTGTGAAAACCGCAACTGGATTTACTCCTTTCTAGTTGGTGTATGGCATCGAAGTCATTTTACCAATCGAGTGTGAGATTCCATCTCTGAAACTTAAAGTAGAACTCCTACCCCATACTTCTGCCAAAGAAGAACGTTTCTTATATCTATCCAAACTGGACGAAACACGTCATGATGCCTCTCTCGTTAACAAGGCACATCAGAAACGGATAAAAAATCAATACGACAAATTCGTCCATCCTCGGACTTTTGCAGAAGGAGACTTACTCCTCGTCTATGACCAGGCTTATGACAAATTGGGGACAGGTAAGTTAGAACCTCTGTGGCATGGCCCTTACATTGTAAAACGTGTTCTACACAGAGGCGCCTACGAGTTAGTCGATTATGATGGAATTTCCCTAAGAGAGCCCCGGAACAGGCTTTACTTAAAAAGTACTATGCTTAGATCACCTAGCATGTGTACGTTGTACATTATTGTATTTTAGTTTGGTGTGTTTGTTTCTTTCGCGTGCTCGAGTCTTTACCTTGGCCACTCATAACTATGCCTAGTGTTTTCATGCGTAGATGACGTCTTCCTTTCCTGTCTTTGTTGGGTTTGCGGATGGTGCTAGTCGACACACCCAGAACATTGCTTCGACAGCATGGGTCATTTACCAATTTGACGAGGTGGTGAGTTCAGGAGGTATTTGCTTAGGACCAACGACTAATAACATGGCAGAATATCATGCTGTCATCAGACTCTTGACCCAAGCCTCCTCCCTAGGTATCTCTCGTATCATTGTTAACCTAGAATCCCAACTCGTGGTCTATCAACCCAATCGTATCTATGCTATTCATAATCCTATCCTACTACGTCTCCACCTACACGTTCGTCGTCTTGAACGAATGTTTGATTATATCGAATACATACATATTCCACGAGAACTCAATAGTGTTTCGGATTCGTTAGCTAATTACATCATGGATTGGTATCTCGCCCATAGATAAGATTTCATAAAGGAAAGCAAATTGTACATCACATTAAAGGCATCATCATGTACAAAGGTTTTTGCACTGTAAAAACTCGGAACTGTATATATATATACATAGCGTGACTGAAATGTTTTGATTACATCAAAAAAGTATTCAAAAGAGCAAAATGTTGGGTCTTTACACTCGTACAACATTGCCTAAAAAGTCATACAAAATACGATCACCAGAGAGACTCTAATCTCCCTGCACTGCATTGTGCTGAGAGTAACATATCACTGCACACACTACACGTCTCAGTAGAGAATTGACATTCTCTGGCACTCCCATAGTGTGCCTCTGCAGATGTAAAGGAACTTCTCCCCTACGTAAAGGAGGAATGCCCATCATGAGGCCTTCAAGGTTTCTTTCAACCTCCCGTAGACCTATAATCGGTGCCCCCGGATCTGCTACAATCGGAGCACCCCCACGACGTCCTGGTATCGATATCTCAGCCGGGTGCACTGCTCCCTTGTCTGCATGTTGAAAACAATACATCTTTTTAAAACTCTTCTACATACCCAAAAAATATATATATACATTAAAAACTTAAAAAAACAAAAACTAGACAAGATGTTGCTCAGTCTCTTACCTGATGCATCCCAATCTTCCCCCGCGGGTAGAATCAAATCCATGCTCCCACGAAAATCCATCTCAGCATACGGGAAGTCTTCTATCCAAAGATATTGTCGTCTCAACCAAGCAAAGAAGTCACCGGTGAAACGAAACTCTAACTCTGCTACTAGCCTCGGAGACAGACTAGTCCACCTCTCCATCCGTGGTTCTTCCATTGGTCGCACTGCTAGTGCTATCTGATGTTGCATCTGGGGGATGCGCTCTAAGAAAAATGAGACCAAGAAAGAGCCATATCCAAACTGTTTCTGCCCCATCCTACACCGCGAAACCTGTTCCTTCACATTCTGAAGGAACCCTGCACTCCAGTTAAACAGTGTTGGCTCCAAACACTGTACGCCATAAGCTACCTGCGATCTCAACGCTAGATGTGCGCTAGTACTTCCTGTCATGCTCGTGATGGAAAACAAAATGGACCGGAGGGGTAACTCTCGGATATCCTTGATAGGGATTCTACCCCCCACTAGTCTTGCTCCTGGGACACAATGACATGTCAGATACACGCCCACTTGCTCAGGAAGCGCCCTCTGTCCGAAAAAGGATATAGGAACCCCTCTTTTCAAGAGGCCAGTCAAGAAATATACGTCTTCCAACTCGATGGTTAGAAGTTGTGTTCCGATCCGGAATCCGTGCTCCGCGACATCCCACAAGCTGATTATGTGCTCAAGCAATAGAATCTCCTTCTTCATTTTTTGCAATTTGAAGAATTTCAGTAAGCCACAAGCTCTCAACGTGGCCTGCGTGCGAGGAATCTGCAAAGCAGCCAAGTCATCAATTTCATGCTCTCGTTCTTTCCACTCGATCATGGTCGCCGAAATCACCTACAAACAAAAAAAACAAAGAATTTCCATAATGGCTGTGTGGGCGTATTTTTGAGTTTTCTATGAATTCTTTGAAAAAAATGACCCATCTACTCAAGTGTCAAGGCGTTGGCATCTTGGCTATCACTTTCTAAAACATTTTTGCAAAATAATGTCTTATTCCCATCGTTTTTAATAGAGGTCGATTTGATCTTTTTTGGAGCGACCTAGGGCTTCATTTTTTAAATTAAATACTGCTATGAAAATGAATATTAAACCATGTGATTGAAAGAAGGGGAGATGAAGATCTACCTGGTCCAAACGGAAAGAGAAACGGTCAACCGTAGCTCCGGTATCAAGGGAAACAAGATCCACCTCCAAAATAAGAATCTCCACTGCTACAAATCCTTATGCAAAATGAAATGGTAAATGAAGATTTTTCTTGTATTACTATTTATAAATTTCCATTTTTTATAAGGTATAGTTATTTATGGGTTTCTCTGACAATATAATGGCTTAACTAAACCACTGGATTGCAGTTTTGACACTACAGGTTTCCAAGCAATTCTGATCGTTTGTTTACCTTGTCACATCCATGAGCATAGTCTTAGTTCGTTTTCAAGCTCGAAAATATGAGAACGCACCGGGTAGAATTTTATCTCTTTTTCGGACCCGCATGGACACACGAAAAAGGAACCCCCTGGAGTTATCTTTAAACTCTTTTCAAACTCTCTAAATATGAAAAGATTGTTGAGTGATATTGCTTCCTTTCACGCTCGTTAAAAGGTTTGAAAGGGCGTCTTTCGAGCGGTAGTTTATCTCTTTTCGGCCTCAGACTAACTGTACGAAAAAGGAACTGAGAGAGTTCTCTTTTAAGTGTTTTTCCAGACTCTATAATCATGAAAAACCTTCGAGTTTTCTGTCTTT
>CBVK0101625583.1:0-15850 GCA_900067695.1 Picea abies | reverse complement strand
TTGGGGTGATTGATGGGGTAGCTTAGCAAGCTGGTATTCATGGGTTTTGGTTGGCCACCAAGGGGGGTTTGCAGAGCCATCGTCTGCTCCCACCATCTTATCACTTTTTCATCTTATATCCCACTCATCCATCCCATTCCCCTAGTCTGGCCATTAGGATGACCTTCCAAGGTACATATTGTCTTGTGGAAAGAAGGGGCTAAAGGACCAGGGGGTAAAAGTAGCTGGTAAAAGATAAAAGCAATAGGAAATGAAAACCTAGAGATGCTTTGCCCAGGGGATCCCCGAGAAGGCAATAAAAGGCCTCTCGATAAGAAACTAAGGGACCCTAAGAAAAAATGAAATAAATAAATGCAAGACCTAACCATGAGGATGGGAGGTCTCATCACGAGCCAGCCCATTATGTTCATAAGTATTTAACGGTATGAAATTGCCACTATCTGGTCACCAAACCAGGGCAGTGACCTTTGGTTGCATGGCCAAAGGAAAGGGGTTCTCATCACGAGCTAGCCTTCTCATTTCTGCGAAGATACTAGTGGGTAACACTGTCAGCTCTGGCCACCAAGCCAAGGCAGTGTCCTTTTCGTCAAGCCTTGTAGTAAAAAGGAAAGAAAAGAAAGATAAGGCAAAGGGGGCTTGGAAAAAATGCATCCATGACGGGTACAGCTCGCCTCCTACAAAGGCACCCACAGACAACACCAGCCCTTGGTCTGACTATGAATGGACATCCCTAAAAACCACATCACCTCATTACACATGGCTTGAATGATCCTTTGAGGAAACTTATGATTTCTTGTGGGTATTAGCCCAATAGGTTGTCTTGTTGGTTTCCCTAGCTTTGTATAGTGGGTCTGTGTAATGTCTTTGAGCTCTTAGAAGATTTGTTAGGGATTTCATGCATATGTTTGATAAATTTAATGATGAGATATGATTTACATTGTTATGATGTCTAGGACTAATGAGCCCATGGAGGGCATAGCTTTTGATGTGCAGGACCATGCCCGACGGACAGGTACCAGAGGATTGGTGCACATGGGGAGATGATTAGCTCGGACCTCCATGGGGTTGAAGAGCCCATCAGATGGTTACTGGGATGGCAGAGGCAGGATAGAGTTATGACGAGCCCTTGCAAGGAGAAGAAGAAGGATGTCCTCATCAGGATGTTTTGGCAGAGATTTGATCTATGGGGATCATCCCCTTGCAGATGGGACGATAGCCTTGATGGATAGGATGCCACCCAGAACTAGATGGACGTTTTCTGGAGGAAAGGGTAGTGTGCTGGGATTCTTTGGCACACATAGCAGGTTGCAGGAGCCCCAAAGGGGCCAACGTCTAGCTTACTGGATGATGATTTTGCCCTGAAAGGGCCAACGTCCCCCCTATAGGGGCCTGACGTCTCCATTTTCTGCTCATTTTGGCATTTTTAGCATGTAATGTGACAAATAATGAGATATTGTGATATCAGCCTTGTCGGTTGTTTTTAATGACCTAATTGTTAATTAAAGGTCATAATATTGGTATAAATAGAGGATGTTGCCTCTCATTTTAAACATAACAGAACTTGCTCTCTTGTGAGAGTCACTTCTTTAGCTCTTGTCTTGGTATTTCTTGTCTTTTTGGAGTGAGGCACAACTTCTTGGAGGATTATATTTTTGGCATGTGGTGCTATTTATCATTTGAAGGTTTACAACTAGGGTATGATTATGCTTCTTCATGAATTTGTAAGTGTTTTCTCTTCAAAACTTCTTGAATTAATGGTTGTTGATTAAATATCTTGCATGCATTGTTATATTGTCATCATTTGCTTAATCTTTAAAACCCTAGGGAGCCAACACACAAGTAGGTTGTGGCTTCATGTCCCCATGGTAAAAGCTTATAGCCATTTGATTAGAGAAGGTTTAGCCTAGCCATAGCTACACTAGCCATGCTCTTTTCTTGAGTTAGTTTTGAACATAAATTGAAGAAAGAAGGCGTCCTATGCCTAATTTACTTTACACCTAGGGTTTACTTCTAGGGTTTTGAAAAGCCTTGTCCTTGAACAACACTTTTCAGCCATAGATTTGTGTTTATAAGCTAGCCATTTTTCCAAAAGAGTCTTAAGGAAAGAATAGGAGCCTTAGTCCTAGCCTTAGCTACACTTAATTAAGTCTTCTCTTCTTAGGGTTTTGATCTAGTGGCCCTGCTATAACAACACCATTAGACCTAATCCTCTTGTCCTTAGGTTTGAATTTCTCCAAGCCATTAGCTTCTCTCCATTTTCACTCCATTAACCCAAGGCACTAGTCTAATGTTGTGGTTTTTTTCTTAATACTTTCTCAAACTCCTTTTTTGTTGAAACCCTAACTAACCTAGCGTCTAGAACTAACCCTAATGAAGATGACGTCTTGCCTATTTTAGACTTGTGTTTGGATAGAAAATTGCGGCTGACTCTCATCTTTATAGCCATAGAGGTTTTAAATACTTTCATTGGTTGTTTTAGTCAAAACGTCTACTTCTTGGCTAGCTAACCCTAACCCTAAAGCAGAAATAATATAGGTGACGTCACACTTCTTATCTCTTTGCTTGGGCTGCAACGTTGTGACTTTTATCACCTTATCTGATAGACATTGAGTCATTGATTGCATTTATAATCTTATTTTAGAAAACGTTCCACTCTTTGTCTTCAAATTGACCTATTAAATTAAGGCTGACGTCACCTCTATAGCAGCAACAATATCTATGACGCAGCAACATTATTTATTATGAGCAGATTTGATATTTATAGAATTGATAAGATCTGATTGTATACATTGAATGCTCATATCTCTTATGTATTTATTGAAGAAGTAAGTCATTTGTCTTTGTTAAGTAATCATTGAATTCATCAATAATTACATTTGATCATTGCTCATATATTGTTTTGAAGATAGTCATTGATATCTTAGAGTACTAACCACTGCAGCACATACTTTTTAGTTTATTTGTCTTGTCTCGCAAGCAGGTGTCTTCATCAGTGGAATATCTTCTTTGACTATCTCATTCTTGGCAGTAATCTATGAAAGAGAATCTCTTATCTTGATCCATTAAACCTTTAGCCCTCTCATTAATCCAGATTACTAGGGACGTCTCCCTTGGACTAGCCATCCTAAATAGAAAGAGCTCCCCATCAAGGTGACAGTGGGTGGGGAAGCTCCTGTTACGCCAGTTTGAATCCCTGACTCAAGCTACCTAAACCCTTCCTACAAACTGTGCGATAATAGGTTAAATCATGTTTAGTGGACATGACTGGGTTAAGTACCAAGGAAGATATGAACATCCTGCCATTGGGTTCATATGATTGTCTAACTAGTATGGATTTGTTGGACCAACACTAGGCTATCTTACACTGTCATAACAAGACATTTAAATTCCTGGATGGGGAAGGGAACCTAAGAACAATCCAAGGAATTCCTAGGGAAGTTACTATTCGAGATATCTCAACAATACAATTGAAGAAGTGTTATAGGAAGAGCTGCCAAATATTTGCTTCCCATATGGAAGAAGCATCGAAGGATAGGGTGCCAAATTGGGAGGATCACTTAATCCTAAAAGAGTTTGAGGATATATTCAAGGAGATAGCAGGGCTACCCTAAAAGAGAGATGTTGATTTCTTTATAAATTTGATGTATGGAGTAGCTCCAGTATCAAATATTGCCTACATAATGAGTATTTTCGGGCTCGTGATTTGATTGTTTAATGATGTTGATTGAATCTTTTTTTATCGATATTCTATATGTATTAATAACCATTTTGAAGAAGTTTTAAAGGATTTGATAGAAAATCATCATAGCTTATGCCAAGTACGTGTAATTGATGTTTTGTGATGATTTTGAGTTTAGTTTAGCTTGATTTAATGATTACAAGAAAATAATGCATGATCTGTGTGTCACAGGGAAAAATCATATGGCGTTTTTCCATCTAGTAGCTCGTTCGGTACTCCATCCGGCAATGCCTCTGACACTCCATCCAACACTAAAATTGTGGGCTAGTTGGCAGTTGTTATATCGATGACATGTGTTGGGCGAATCACCGACATGGGTTTTGTTCACCCTCATGGCCTCCAGCTACTAAGCTCTTGACATCTTGGATTGAGTTGTTATGCTAAGCGATGAGTGGCTCGTTTGCTTTCTAGAAGCCACATGCAGTTATAGTGCATTTAATGGAATTTTTTTTTTTTAGAGGAGGTCGACCTTTCCAGTGGTCGACCTCTCGAATTGTGTTGGGCCCCAACTACTCCCCCTAAATTTTTACAAAATTTAAAGGGCCCCCACTAGAATCTTGATAATTATGATGAGCTACAAAATCAACATTTTCAAATAGTTCCATACCTTGGCTTGCTTTGAGACAAATTGAAGACATTCACTACAGTATGAGACATTCCTTACAAGAGTATATGTCAAAATTTAGAACCGAGCATAGAAATCTCAATTTAAACAAAAATGATAATTTTTATCAACTGTTTACTTTCATTTAAATTATGATTATGTGTTCTTTCTTTTGTTCATTAGCAAATTTGACTATTTTGAATAATGTGTTCAATACTTCATCCAATAATACCTTGGTTGGTTTTTCATTTTCATAAAATCATTTGGTGATATTAATTAATTAAATTTTTTTTTCATTTTGCATCTCATTTCAAAATAAAAATGATAATAAAAAAAAGAATTATCTATTATTTATTTGATTTTGTAAAAAAAAAAAATTAATATTTTTCTCTTCTCCATTAACTTGAAGCTTCTAGAATTTTAAGATCNTTGAAGCTTCTAGAATTTTAAGATCATATTTGAAAGGAAATTATAAACAATGTTTGTTTATAACTTATATTCAGTTTAAATTCATTTTTTATTTTATTGTTCTATATTTTGTTTTATTCACAATTTTTATGTTATTAATTTAGGTTTCTTTTTGTTTCACAGGTTTCTATTATCAGTTATTTGATATGGATCTGATCGTGTCTTGTTTTTAATATCCAAATACGTTCAAGATGATTTATCCAAATATAATATTGGATTGCTACAAATAATTTTATGAGCAATAACAGATAAAATTTGGAAAGGCGTCAAGATCAGACAAATGATTTTACAAAAATCATTGCAGTCAAACTGTGAGGAATTTGAAGAAACGGTTGAAAACCCATTTCCCAAATGGACCCCTTTACCTTCCAAGAAGAGATTTTCCCAAACAAATGCACAATTTGAGAGATATTTGTGTATCATTATGAGGCAAATTTCAAGTGGCGGAAATTATTAGTGACACTCACACTGTTCACTCATTCTATAAATATATGAGAAAGTTCAGAGCCATGGGATCCAAGAATTGGAGAGGAGGATTTTTATCCTTTCTATTTTGTATATTATTTTTTTTGTAAACTTTTCTTCTTTTCAAATGGAGTAACAGATGGTTGGAATCTTTGGGAGAATGGACGAGTATTTTCAAAGAAGAATATGGAATTCTAGGTTGCTTAATGGCTTTTATCTTGTGAGTAAAATGGTTTTATTTTCATTATAATATCTTCATATTCTTTGAATAATTGATTATGCATTGATTTAAATTAGTTTTAGTCTTTTTTTATCAATACATGGTTAATTGCTATCATTTATATATTAATTTTTTCAATCTTTAAGAATCTATTATCTCAAAAAAATCTTCGGACTACAATTAGGATATGTGATTTTGGGAAAGAATATGGGAAAACAATTCATCTTTGGCTTTAGACTTGTGAGATGATTATTTCATTTCATTCTTTCATTACTATTGTATTATGTGAATGTTATTATAATTGATTTTAGCTTTAACTTTTCATCATATGGTGTTTTCATACTGTTAAATGTTATATGTTGTCCATAATTTCTTATTCCATTTTTTATGTGTGATTGATCTATCATTTGATTATTTTTGAATTTATTCTTAATGTTAACTGTTGGATAATATCAATATTTAGATTTGATTTTTCTCTCATTCTTAAATATTGATCATCTTAAGATCACACGATTTTTAATTAGATGTCTTTTTGTTGTTATTAATTTACTCCAATATCAAATACTTCTTTGAATGTATTCTAAAAGTGTTAGTATTGTTCTGTTATAGGTTTCCTTTGACAAAAGTACAGGAGGGATTTCATACAACACAAGAAGATAAACTCAGTTGACTGATCAATTAGAGGTTAGTAGATGCATTCTTTTATTTTATTTAGAGTTGTTTATGAATGAAACGATGATTATATTAATTAGCTTTGACTGTTTTTGTGTCAGTGTTTCAATCATATTCATTTAGTATTTATTTTTTTAATATCTTTAAAAAGAAAGTGTTGTTCATATTTGATTCATAAACTTGATCAAACAATCATTTTCGCAAGATTTCATGCAAACCTTGTAACCTGTATATAGATTGTTTATATTCACATTTCTTTTTAATAAACATTAGTCAATAATATATCATTTGTTAGAATCATATATTTTAGATTAGTTTCATTTCTTTTATTATTTTTAGGACTTTAGTTGGCCAACAAATGCATTAAACCCATCAAAATAGGTTACACCAAACGGCTTGGGTTATTTGTACAACTCTGAACCAGATCTATTCTTTCAGTTGACGGAAATTCAAATTTGCCCGTCAACAAATGACGCTAGAAGGAGAGTTGAGGTAAATTTAATGATTAAATGGTTTACCCCTCAGCCTGTCATAATTCCAGATTTATAAATTTTCTTTTCTGCCATCTTGAAATGCACTAGAAGGTAGGCTAGACTGACAAGCTGGCCTTATCGGAGTCTTTGTTTCAAATTTAATTAATTTCCCATGGCTCCTCAAATTACTCTGTTGGAACATGATTTCCACTTCTCATTACCTGATATTCCCAACAAGATAGTCTCTCTCTTGTCCAAACTCACCTTTGATGGTGGGGGGAATGTATCTGCAAAAGACCATATTAACAAGTTTTGGTATAAATGCATCAAGCATGATATTTCTAATTTAAAGGTTTTGTGGAGATTGTTTGGTTTTACTTTCAGGGGTTGGATTAAACATTGGTTTCAGTCTTTTTCATCATATCACCTTATTGATTGGTTTTAGTTTGTAGATGAATTTTTAGATGCTTTTGAAAACTATGATTACAATCAATTATGTGAAGAATTTCAAACTTTACTAATCAATGGCAATTCATCTCAAGAAGACTTTTCAACAAGAATCCATCATGTTCTCTGTAAATTTAGTCTTGATGAAATGTCATTTGTACTAAATATCCTTTATGATGCTTGCATCCATTTCATCCAGTCACATTCAATAGCGAATGATGAATTGGTTGCAAATCCTACCACTCAATTGCAAGAATAATTTTGTTCGGAGGATGAAAGGAATCCATCCGAAAAATTTGAACAAGCAAGGGAGGTGGAATCTATTGAAAATGTTCTTACTAACAATCAAATTGATTTTCCCTCTGAATCATTGTATAATCATTCCTCAACCATTGTGGAAGAATATTTGATGTTGGGTCAAGGTGAATGTCCATATTATTCTAACACTTTTTCTAATTAGTACTTAAATTCAGTTATTGAAGAACACTTAGGTGGCGAAAATGATCTTAAGCAGTCTAACATTCCAATGAAATTGATTAGAGATGTAGATCTGCAATTGGAAGAAGAAATCTTAAACCCTCATCTACAAATCATACCTTATACACAAGAAAGATCAGATATTTGTCGTGAAAGTTTTGAATTATCTATCATACAAGAGACAAATTTATATGATCACATTATGTTGAAGAATTTATCACCGAAACAGAGTGAAAGCTTTAAGGAAAGTAAAGAGGAATGTCTTTAGAATACCAGTGTTAAATATCATATCTCAATACATTTTTTTCATGTGCTCATTTATGATTCATTTTACTCTTTATATCACGATCTCTTCTTAGATTCTGGTGGACTTGATACTTTACCCACAATGTCTTACTCGTTTCCATCACAATCAAATTAGTTTGATATGCCAAAATTCGGTGAAATTAATTCCAAACATAACATTTATGAAGATGGATTTGATTCTCTTTCACTTTCATCATTCACATGAAAAAATGACATGTTGCAAGATGATTTTACATGATTTATTGTTGAAAAAGACAATTCACTTATTCTTATGAAAATCAAATATTCTACATTGCATATTTGTTCTTTGATTAGTTTGAATTTTAATATTTATGCTTCACATTTTGAAACAATCAATATCATCAAAGGAAGCATTCAAACCAATAATCTAATTGATGTCACGAATCCACTTATGATGTGTTCCCCATTAATATATCCATTTCATTAAAGTCATAGTTTGTATCCTAATTTTTATGACGGGATCTTAAAATGGCTTGAAGATTCGTATCTAAAAAATCTTCATAATAAAGATAAAGTTGTGCTTGATTTGTTTCTACCTAAATATCTAGGAAGTAAGCATTACATGATTTTTTTAGATCCTCCATGTGAAGAAATTGATGAACACTTGGAGAATTTTCAAGAGGACGAGGCATTTCGGCCTTGGCCGATGGTTATGTAAGGTCCCCATAATATTGACAAGTTTTCCAAACTTACTTACACTCTTACATGCCATTATGACCCATATCACGACGAGATTGTAGAATGGTTGGAGGATTCATACATCAAGAAGTTTCAAAAGAATGGTAAGGTCATTCTTGTTTTGTTTTTAAAAGAATATATAGGAGGTAAGCATGACATATTTCTTTTGTATCTGCAAATACTACATTCTCTTATTCTAATTTTTTACTTTCTATGCCTTGCAGGATTGAAGATGCTCTTATGGCTACATTGGAAATACAATTTTACTTAGCATTTTGATCTATTCAGTAGTTTAGAGTAAGTTTAGGAGTAGGTTTCCTTTAGTTTTCTTTCTTAATATTTCTTTGTGTAATAATGCAGTTATGAACACAAGTGGGTACACGAAGCAATGTTGGGTTGAGAGGTAGCAGGTATATGTTTTTAAGTTAACTTTTATGGAAGTATACATCATATGGATACAACTATTGGATGATATTAAAGCATTTCAGTGGGTCAAATGACATCCCTGCTGGGGCTATGGATGCCTGTTGGTAGCAGTGGATCTGTCAACGGTATTGAAGTTCTTTTATAAACATCATGACTCTTTGATTAAAACATTATTTCGGATTATAATCCCCTGGAAAGAAAATTCTATTGTCTGCTTATAACATTGAGCTTATCCTAATACTATATGGTCTTAGAGTGAATTTATTTCAGGGAGCTTAAATTATTTTTCAAGTCTTATTCTTTTCTTCCTGAGATGAAATCTTACCAGATCAGAGATAACTGCTTAACCCAGTAAGTAGCCATTTTTTAGGCCCCAACAACTCCCCCTAAATTTTTACCAAATTTAAAGGGCCCCCATTAGAATCTTGATAATTATGATGAGCTACAGAATCAACATTTTCAAATAGTTCCATACCTTGGCTTGCTTTGAGACAAACTTACGACATTCACTACAGTATGATACATTCATTACAAGAGTGTATGTCAAAATTTAGAAACGAGCATAGAAATCTCAATTTAAACAAAAACGTTAATTTTTATCAACTATTTACTTTCGTTTAAATTATGATTATGTGTTCTTTCTTTTGCTCATTAGCAAGTTTGACTATCTTGAATAATGTGTTCAATAATTCATCAAATAATATCTCGATTGGTTTCTCATTTTCATAAAATCATTTGGTGATATTAATTAATTAAATTGTTTTTTCATTTTGCATCTCATTTCAAAATAAAAATAATAATAATAAAAAGAATTATCTATCATTTGTTTGATTTTGTAAAAAACCAAAATTAATATTTTTCTCTTCTCCATTAACTTGAAGCTTCTAGAATTTTAAGATCATATTTGAAAGGAAATTATAAACAATGTTTCTTTATAACTTATATTCAGTTTAAATTCATTTTTTATTTTATTGTTCTAGATTTTGTTTTATTCACAATTTTTAGGTTATTAATTTAGGTTTCTTTTTGTTTCACAGGTTTCTATTATCAGTTATTTGGTACGGATCTGATCATGGATTGATTTTATTATCCAAATACATTCAATATAATTGATCCAAATATGATATTGGATTGCTACAAATAATTTTATGAGCAACAACAGATAAAATTTGATAAAACGTCAAGATCAGAAAGACAATTTTGCAGGACTCATTGCAGCCAAACTGTGAGGAATTTGAAGACCCGTTTACCTTACACGTAGATATTTTCCCAAACAAATGCATGATTTGAGAGATATTTGTGTATCGTTACGAGGCAAATTTTAGGTGGCGAAAATTATTAGTGATGCCCAGACTGTTCACTCATTGTATAAATATATGAGAAAGTTCAGAGCCAGGGGATGCAAGAATTGGAGAGGAGGATTTTTATCCTTTCTCTTTTGTATATTATTTTTTTTGTAAAATTTTCTTCTTTTCAAATGGAGTAACAAATGGTTGGAATCTTTGGGAAAATGGATGGGTATTTTCAAAGAAGAATATGGAATTCCAGGTTGTTTAATGGTTTTTGTCTTGTGAGTAAAATGGTTTTATTTTCATTATAATATCTTCATATTATTTGAATAATTGATTATGCATTGATTTAAATTAGATTTAGTCTTTTTTATCAATACATGGTTAATTGTTATCATTTATATATTAATTTTTTCAATTTTTAAGAATTTATTATCTCAAAAAATTCTTCCAGGACTATAGTATGGATATGTGATTTTGAGAAAGAATATGGGAAATCAATTCATCTTTGGCTTTAGACCTGTGCGATGCTTATTCCATTTCATTCTTTCATTATTGTTGTATTATCATAATGTTATTATGATTGATTTTACCTTTAGCTTGTCATCATATGGTGTTTTCATACTTTTAAATGTTATATGTTGTCCATAATTTCTTATTCCATTTTTTATGTATGATTGATCTATCATTTGATTATTTTTAAATTTATTCTTAATGTTAAATTTTGGATAATATCAATATTCAGATCTGAGTTTTCTCTCATTCTTAAATATTGATCATCTTAAGATCACATGATTTTTAATTAGATGTCTTTTTGTTGTTATTAATTTACTCCAATATCAAATACTTCTTTGAATGTATTCTGGAAGTGCTAGTATTGTTTTGTTATAGGGTTCCCTTCACAACAGCACATGCAAGAGCTCATACAACACTTAGTAGATGCATTCTTTTATTTTATTTACAATTGTTTATGAATGAAACGATGATTACATTAATTAGCTTTGACTGTTTTTGTGTCACTGTTTCAATTGTATTCATTTAGTATTTATTTGTTTAATATCTTTAAAAAAATAAGTGTTGTTCATATTTGATTAAGAAACTTTATCAAACAATCATTTTCGCAAGATTTCATGTAAACCTTGTAACCTGTATATAGATTGTTTATAGTCACATTTATTTTAAATAAACATTAGTCAGTAATACATCATTTGTTAGAATCATAGATTTTAGATTAGTTTCATTTGTTTTATTATTTTTAGGGATTTAGTTGGCCAACGGAGCCATTAAACCCGTCAGAATAGGTTACACCAAACGACTTGGGTTATTTAGATAACCCTAGACCAGTTCTATTCTTCCAGTTGACGACAAATCAAATTTGCCCATCAACAAATTGTAACTATATAAATACCACAGTAGTGATAATACAAATAGCTAAGGATTGTTAATACTTGTTAGGAATTGCTAGAATCATTTTTTATGTGTAATTCAAGACATTTTGATAGACTTGTGGAAAAATGTCTTCTTAATTTAAATGCTAGAAGCGTGTTGATTTAGCTCATGATTCGATGTTGAAAAGTAGCCACGACCTACTGGGGGGCCACCAATGTTCCGGCTGAATAGTTAGATGGTTAGCTTGTGTATTTGAGTTGTGCAATTTCCATTTCTTTTATTTTCCTGTTATATGTATTTTTATCATTTTACACGTTGTATATTTGTTGTTCATAAATGAATTGTTTAAATTTTATTTTTGCAGGTTACTTGTAAAGGATAGTTGTTAATATGTTGTGTCTTTTTAAATTATTAGTAGAATAGCTTGCAAGCTTAGTTACTAACTTTGTTGTGTTCTTAAATGCTAGTTTGAATTTCTGCAGGTTGAAATGGAAATGTTAAAATAGAGTATGGAGTTAATACAAAGTACATAGTTTCTTTGGCAAGGTTTCCATGGATGAATAATTGCTAACTTTGATTTTGATTCATAGTTTGCTTATCTAGTTTGTTTATCTAGTTTTATTATCAATTTCATTATAGTATGTTGAAGTCAAAGTAGAATTTAAATTATGATTTTATAAGCATTTTTAATTTGCAATTTGAATTGTCAATAATAGGATTAGTTTAGTTCATGTTATAGAATTTCCTTTCTAGATCTACATTGCAATTTCAATTCAAAGTTTGAGTTTGAGTTAAGTTTTTAGTTATAACTCTCTAATGGTATGAATTTTATTACATTAGCATAAGACTACATTTGAATTAAATATAATAACGTTTTCTTATAGTTGATGATTAATGCATAAATTGAGAGATCACATGGATTTTCAGGATAGTTGATATTTCTTCTATGATGGCTAAGCTCTCGTTAGATTGCCTAATTCATACTTTCCATTTCTCCATAGAAGTTAATATTGAAATTATTCCTCTTGAGCTATCACTAATTGTCAGATTCCATTGTGATGTCATAAGACACCGAAGACATAATCATCATCATTATATTTGAAGTTTCTTGTTGTTGTATATTAAGAGTAATTGTTGATTAATCTTTGAATATTGTCATGATTCTTTTAATTCAATAGGTTGAGATTTCCCTTTGCAGATTAGAATTAATTATAGATTTTATCTTAAGAATAGAGTTCACTTGACTAATAGTTTGACTAGTTACCTATTGAATAGTTTTGATTATTTTACCTGTTCAATAAGTTTTCATAGGTTAGATGTTTGTTTGTTTGCTTGTTGTTCCTTATTGATTTGAATAGATTGATTAGATAAGTTTGTTGTTGTTATTTCTTATTAAGTTGAATATATTAAATAGATGGCTTGCCTTTTCTCATTAGATTGAATAGGTTAACTTGTTCAAATTAGGGTTTTCATTTGCTTCTTTAGAAACAATCCATTTTTAAAAGTTCCTTAAGGTAAATAGTTCAAGTTACTTGATAGGGTTTTCTCATTGATAGTATTTTCTTAAGTAGATTATCCCTCAGATATACCATCTCCTTAGTTACACTATACTACCTCTAGCTTTTCTTCCCTGGCACATATAGTGATACAACTCTGATTTTACTTACCCCGGGTTGACAATTTAATTGAGGGGTTTTAGTGCATATAGAACACCCATCATTTTTGGCGTCGTTGTCAAGGAGTTGTCTCGAGGTAGGAAATAGAACATTTATAAACTTTAGCATTAGTTTGGTGGTGGGGGAACTTTAAGAAGAGAGGTAAGAACCTGCGCATCTGTTATAATAGGTTCCCCCAAACCCAATGGAAGTTTTTCTTTTTATTTTCTTTCATGAACAGACCTAGGGACCCAAAAGGTAGATAAATTAAGTTCAGATCAGACCTTTCAAATAAGGTTCCTTTATACCTTTTCAAGGGAAGGAACATTCCACTCACAAACTCCTCAGATCGATGCCGAAAAGCAAGAGCTAGCACAACCCAAAGAGCTAAAGAAGTCTCTGAAGAGTCTAAAATAGGGAGCACTATAGAACAAAAAGATGAAACATTAGTAATAGTGGGATAGGAGGCAAGACCACTTGAGCCTTCCATAGAACCAATGAACAAAACCTTTGTTTTCTTACTGCCATCAAGAGATCCTAACTTTGAAGACATCTAGGACCCTGAATAGGTGAATACTTTGTTTGGTAGTTCAAGCAATATAATTGTTTCTCAAATTGAGACAGAAGCTTTGGCACCAATACTCTCAACCGGTTCGAGTAGAGTCCCAAACATCCAAGCAATAGGAAGAACTTCCCATCAAAGGGATACCTTTTCTGGACAAAAACCTCAGGATACCTTGTTTTCTTCAAGGATAAAACCGCCTAAGTACTCTCTTTTTGGAAACCAAACCAATATGGATGATCAGGAGTATCACAACATTGTAAGACATGATGAGGGAGCATAAGCTGGAAACCAAACTGAAACTACCTTCGGGTTTCCAATTTTGGACACCACACCGAATGTCAATATGAAAACTATTTCCCTCTCAGCACTGCCCACCTTTTATGGTAGAAGCAGTGAAGATCCAAATACCTTCCTATTTGAGTTTGACATCTTTTGTAGGAGATAAAACTACTTACAATATTCCCATAAACTAAAATTCTTTCTTGCCACCCTCAAGGACTCTACAGTAAGATGGTTCATGGGGTTGGGAGAGTCCAGTATTAGGTCTTGGGACGCCATGAAAGATATATTTCTTAAAAATTACCAAGACTACTGTAATACCAAGGTGTCTCGTAATGATATTTTCAAATTCCAATAGTTAGAAGATGTGAATCTCGAGGATTATCTAAAACCATTTGCTTTTATCTCCAAAAAATCAAAATACCATGACCTTCCAGATAATGTAGTTAGGGATCTTTTCCTTAAGGTAATTTTAGAGGAATACCTAGAGATACTTAACCTGATGGAATCAGGTGACATCTCCCATAAATGATTTTCCAAAATCTATGAAATGTGTAAAAATTACTCAAGGAACAGAGCTAAAACAGGGAAGAATGTTTAGGATACTTACTATAGAAACTTAAAACTAGTTATTTTAGGTGGTATTACAAGATTAGATATAGGGAACCTTTTAGAAAATTTCAAAACAAATATTTTAAGAACAATATGTTCCTAGTTGGACACCCTAAAGATTAAAAAGAAATAGGAGGATAAAAATCCAACAATGAGCATATATTTCCCAAGATGCAGAACGAAGCATTCCTCAAGGGAATGCCCATTGGATAACATTTCAGTTTGTGTCTTTTGCATGGAGGACCACTCAATTGAAAAATTTCCATCATTTCCAGGTTTGTTAGGCATCTATAGAAGTGGGGATCCTGGGGAGTCCTCTTATGCACTTAGGAGGCCATGGAAGCCTAGGAATCAACCTACATACATGGATCTACAACCTCAAGTTCCACCCTATTATCAACAACCACAATTGTGGAACTCACCAAGTTTAAAACATTGTTCTACATAGTACCAACATCATTGGCTTCAAGGATGGAGAGGAGGAAATAACCAAGGGAACCCTGAAGCTCCACATGTCCCTATGCCCAACCATCCTTACCCTCAATTTCCATCGAACATTCCTCAACTTCTACCAGGTTTTGTTCCACCACCTTTACCTCTTATTCCACAACAACAACCACGACAATATCAGAATGAAACATCCCCAAGAACAAAATTATTACTGACACAACTAGTGCCCAATCCCAATAATAATCCCACTCAACCTGTTCACAATGTTGAGATGTAGGCCTTCCTGACATATGTTATTTATGTTGTTTCATTGCAAGATATTCAACTAAGGTCGGGAAAATATTTTGGACAGGAAGAGACCTTCAATATTCATCCAGGAAGAAGAAGAAGAGGAAACCCCCAAACAACCCATGGATGGCACTAGGTGGGAAGATGTTATTATTCCTAAGAACCAAGAACTCAAGCTTCCCCAAAATGAACCTTCACAAATTATGAAGGCCCTTCCTTATCCATAAATATTAATAATTGAGAAACCTACCACCCAACTGGAATTTGACATCTTGTTGGCAGCCAACTCATTTTTTTAAATGCTCTAAAAAAAAAAAAAAAATGGCC
>CBVK0101625579.1:19008-30449 GCA_900067695.1 Picea abies | reverse complement strand
CTTTTGCATACGATCTTCGTTTTAGGCGTATGATATCTTGCTGGAAAGGTATCATCAAGGAGATTCATTTTGAGGGCTCAATAATGCCTTCAACTATTATTGAGAACATCTATCTTGAAAAACCTTCATTTAGTCCCTCAAAATGGCCCCGAAAGTTAAAACCTGCTAAAAATAGTAAATTGCCAAAATTGCCAGAAAACTGTTTTGAGCCAGTTAGAAAAGGTGGGTGGCCACCAATATCCTCCTAGATTAATCCTCCCTCCTTAGGAAGCAATGGTATCCATTGCGTTGATTTAATGGGGGAGAGGGAAAAGCGTTTGCTGGATCTACATCTGGGTCAATTGCTTGTATTGTTGGAGACGTCGTGTTGCTTAGTTTGTGGAAGTTTGTCATGAACCTATTGAAGTTGAGGCTATTCAACAAGTTGAGCTACATGAGAGGAAGGTGTGTAGAAGGAATCTTTGTGATTTGTTGCAACCTTATCGACCTTCTTTTGTTGGATAGAAGGTGTAGAGGGCGAGACTGTAGTGGTTGCAGTGTCCTTCTATTCGCCTTTTGAACAGATTATGAAGAAGCTGAATTTTGTAGTATGAGATACTACCATGCGACACTTTTTAGGTGGAATAATAGTTGGAACTACCTCTGGTATTCTGTAGAGATGACCCCCGAAAGTAACAATGACACTACGGGGTCAAGACTCATAAACAACATGGCACTTCCACATATATGGTTGGCCCAATAGAACATAACAGACATCCAGTGGGGAAAAATCACATAATACCTCATCCTTGAAGGGTTGGATGCCGTATGACAATCGACATTGTTGGCTAACACGAAGATCTCATCCTTGGGGAAGCCACCTGATGTTGTATGGCTGTGGGTGTGGTGTTGTCGACAATCCCAACTGTTTGATGACCTCTGCTGAGATGAGGTTCTTCTGGCTTCCACTATCAACAATAAAATGCAGCGGGTTCCCCTTCACCCACATCTTTGAATGAAAAAGGTACTCCCCCTCTTCGGGATCTGTTGGTTCTTTTGGTTGAATTGATGTAGTTGTGACAATAGCAGTGGGGTTTGCGTCAATGATCTGTCCTTTACCAGTGTTTTTAGAATCAGATTCTGAATCAGGGTTTGGCTCCTTGTCTTTGATCTTAGCTGCCAATGACTATTTTGAGCGACATTCATTGGTGTTGTGCCGGGGGCTTATGTGGAAATCGCACCATTTTCCGGTGTCCTTCTTTGACTTCTCATGACCCTTCTTTTCCTGTGTCTTGGACTAGTTTTTGGGAGACTATTTTTTAGGGCTATATTTGTCATACTTTGGTTGTTGTGGATTTATAGATCCAAAATCCCATTTTTTCTGGTGCTTAAATTTCTACTCGATTTTAACAGCATATCAATAAGCAGCATCGAGTGATGAGATGTCCATAAAAACCATTTTAGTTTGGATGTATTTGTGTAGAGCCCCACGGTATTTCAGAACTAAATGTCGCTCAGAGTCTTTGATACCTAGCTTGGTGTGCAAGGTATGGAAGGTATTGGTGAACTTTGGAACTATTTGGCCCCTCTCTTGCTGTAGTGTGGTCCATCTCATGTACTAGTCCTCATAGTTTCCAATAGGGTAATACTGTTCCTTTACCGCATCCACAAAAAAATCCCAAGTGGGATCGGCCCCATATATTTCAAACTCCTCTATGGAACTCTACTCCCAATAAGTTTCCCCCTAATGTTTGACATGGGGGAGAGCTTTAAGGAGTGCGAAGGCGATCTTTTCTTTGTCAAAAAATTTGTGAATAGAGAAAAAACCTTCTAGTAGATTTAACCATTTGTCTAGGGCTTCTCAATCTATCTGTCCTTCAAATACAGGAATATCAAAATTAACTTGTACCCTGAAAGGCAAGGTGCCTCCAAAGTGGTTGCTTGATGAATATGCGCATGTTGCTATCAATAGGTGTTGAAGGATGTGGGAAAAATTCTCCATCATTTCATCGCTTTGTCGCGTGAGAGCTTGCTCAAGCAACAGACTGATAGGATCGTCTACTCCATCATTTTTCTTTTCTTCCACCATTGAGGGTTTCTTGGGTGTATGAGAGTGGTTTTCCTCAAGAGAGATAATCTCAAGACCCAACTTTCTATACTCGGACCTCATTGAGGACATGCACTGAAAATGATCAAGAGTAGCCTACTCTAATACCACTGATCTGGATTATTTTTGGCACAAAATGAGAGCGGAGATATAATAAAGAAATGCATAGAGATATTGAAGATATTCAATAATGTAACATAAATGTATCATAGATGCAAAGATAAAGATATATATATAGTAATACATGATTTTTATTAATCAAATAAATGTACAGAGACTGTAAAAATACAGAGTGAAAGACTCGCTAGAATGGTGGCAGCTTATCTCTGAGAAGAGGTNNNAAAATACAGAGTGAAAGACTCGCTAGAATGGTGGCAGCTTATCTCTGAGAAGAGGTGTGACGGCTACTCACATTTGCAAGAAGATGGTTACAATATGGCTCTGGAGGCCTTTTTACAATAAAAAGGAATTCCAAAATTCCTAGACATCCAAAAAACTAACCCTAGGAGATGAAGTGCCAAAAGTCATTTGGGCCCCGTTTGGGTAAGTTAGTACATCAACTTCCCAGGGTTGTAACGTTTGCATGCGATCTTCGTTTTAGGTGTATGATAGCTCGTTGGAAAGGTATCATTGAGGAGATTAATTTTGGAGGATAAATCATGCCTTTGGCTATCATTGAGAACCTCGATCTCAAAAAATCTTCATTTAGTCCCTCAAAATGGCCCTAGAAGTTAAAATCTGCTAAAAATTGCCAAAATTGCCAAAAAACTATTTTGATCCAGTTGGAAAAGGTGGGTGGCCACTAATATCCACCTAGATCAATACCATCCCTCATGACCCTTATTTGTCTAATCACCATCCCGCACCATAACGAACACCTTTGTGCACCGTTTAACCCTATTTTTTCACCATTTCCATATTGTTTGCAGATCCAGACATTGTTGACACCGCGTTGAATCCATTTTTAAGGCTAACTGCCACCAATATACACTGTCAATAGGTGCCATTAATCTAGGTAACTATAGTCATCCTTTTTTCTCCCTCATATCTTTGTTAGCCATGGCTCCCAAAACTAAATCCACCGAAACTGCCAAAACTCCTTTTCTCCCCCCTCCTGTTGACCTAGATCATGTTCCCATGGAAGAAAAATACTATAGAATCATAGAGCCAAAGTGTGAATTCAATTTTTTTGAATTACACTTCTAGTTAAAAGATATTTTCTCGGATCAAAATGAATAAATCGGACTTTGGGAGTCAAATTTTTCCTTCTACATGTTTCCCCAGACCTTTCATTTCCCAGAATTTGCCCTTAAGTGTCAAGCTCATGATCTTCCCATCCAAAGGGTCATCGTATCTTCGTCTGGTGAAACCCTATTCACCATTACCCCTAAATCGATAAACCAGATGTTACAGATCCCCAAAATTGACTTTGCCATCTTTTTCTCCATCGAAATCCTAAATTATCTCTATCAGAAACTCTCCTTCCCCCAAAGAGCCCAAATATTTGAAATCTTTCTACCAGAAGATGCTCAGTTTCCTTAGAAAAACCCTCCCTATCCATCTTCCATTTTCTCTGTCAAGGCGAATCAAATTATTTCCACCCTCTACTACCTACTAGGATATTTTTTTGATGAATGGGTAGATGAGCCTATCTTAGGTTTTCTGTCCATTTTCTCCACAGAAAAGAAAGCTACAATCCATCTTGGTTTCAATCAGTTTCTGGATGACAACATACATGAGCAGTTTTTCAAATTCTCAATAGAAGGAATGATCAGGTATTCCTTAGTGTTGGTGTACCTATTTCTTTTCTTTCAGTCAGACAAATTCTCATGTGCTCTCCAGAAATTGGATCAGGAAGGAAATCCTCAATTAGTGACTTCATGGACCTCACTAGTGAGGAAAAATTCCACCGAGTTCAGCTTTAGAGATTTCATTGATCATTTTTATCATCCATTGGTGTGCATACTCATCAATAGAATGGAACCAAGAATTAATGAATACTTTTAGAGAATTCTTCACCTCCCTAGCTTGGCCAAAATAGGGTATTGGTATCTTTATCAAAACCATACTGAGATTAGAGTATATGGATGTGAATTTCCAACATACAGACTACCAAAATATCTCCTTGTCAGGATCTTTGCATTGGAATATATCAGGCATATGATAAACTTTGATGACATCCATTTTGTATCAATTAATACAAAACAACAACTCAAAATCAAAAGCCAAAATAGTTCTTTCATATGCAACAACAGAGCTGCAGGAGAATAGGCTGACAACCTCTTGAAAAAGATGAACTTTAGTCTGATATTCACATGGAATTATGACCCATATGGTATCATATCAGAACTCAGGGTCAAACAGAAGAACACTCCTTATGCTCATGTACACAAGCCTGAAGTAGAAAAGTATATGAATCAGACAGATTGGAAAGAAAATACATTGTTGGAAACAAAATAGCAGCCTCCCCCCATCACTGCTTCACATCCCAACACTCATCAAGTACAAATAGAAAAGAGATCCAAGAAATAGTTTTCACCTTCAGTCACAAAGGTATCAGCCGAAGATTTTCAAGTTTACAGGAAGAGGGCTAAAACTAGTCACACACCAGACATGCTTAAATAAGGGGAAACATAGTCCACCATAGTCATGGAGGGACCACATTCCTCAACATTCTCAGGAATCCAACACATAGTGTCCACATCTTCATCCAAAAAATAAACAAACGCTACTCTGTCAGCCGAATCCTCGCATGATCCTACAAGTTCAAATATCTTTGAAAAATACAAACAAATCAAGCAGAGAAATTAACTTCTCAATAGCAGTACATATGCCCAGTTTTGGAAGCATACCTCTACTGCCTAGCAAAGACTACTATCAACATTTGACATAGAGAAGGGAAGAATGCAAATGGCATTCCTACAAGAACAAGTACCTCATCCCAAGACAGTTGTTGACTTCAAGAAAAATTATTTTTAGTTTGATGTGAAGGAGGTCCATCCAGTGGACCAAATGGACATGCATAGGAAAACATGTGAGATGATTTTATCCACATTGACAAACACATCATTGAATTCTTCAAAATTGCAGGTGTCTTTGAATAATATCCAGTATCAATTGAAGTTGGAAACAATATCGTCTTTGGCCAAAGACAATAAGATTAAATCTCTAGAAGAGTTAGTGCTAAAGATTGGATATGATCCATCGGATGTCAAGGCAGCTGAAGAATTGTTGAAGAAGAAAAATGTTGATATAGCCTCCTTGATAAAGAAAATAAAACTTCCAGCCACTGAGGATTCACAAGCAAAGTAGATGGCTGAAAGTGAAGGCCACAAAGAGAAGATGTTGAAGTTGATCATGGAGTAGAATGCACAAATAAAAGAAATGGAGGTTGAGTTGGAAAAATTGATCAAGGAGAAAGAACAAAGTGTGCAGATGGCTATTGTCCCATTGGAGGCAATTCCTCTCATAGGAGTTAGTACAACAAAAACATCTACAACAATAGATATTCCATCAACCATTCCAACAAAAGTTCCAGATTCTTATGAGAAGCTGGTGAAATCTATGGAAGATATGTTCCTTCAAGGGGAGGAAATCAGAAAGTTGTAAGAAGAGGTAAAATGCCTCCAAGACCTAAATTCCATGTTCTAGTATAGCTACCATGCAAAAATGCATAAATCTCAGAGACTCAGTCAACAAATACAACAGTTGTATAAGGAGATTGTCATGGCCAAGACATTATCTGAGGCCAAGGAAAACATATGGATGGATATGAGCAAGTCCATGGCATAGATATGACCATTCATACAAATTATTTTTGAACAACATGAACTGGTACAGAAGGCCATAGAAGTAATTGAAAAAATTAGGGAAGATCTAGGAGAAAAACCTACAGAGGCCACTGAGCTCATTAGGTTCCTAAACTCCAAGAACAAGCAAGAGTTGGAAGCATTGGAGATTGAATGTAGGACAGATGCCATCCTTGAGTTCAAGAAGGTTTTGACAAAGAATGGATTGATGCAACAACTAGAGGAGAAGGCTCAGGTAATGGACATTGGAGTGCAGATATTTTTCAGCAAGATTGATGTACTTCACAAGAAGGTCCTCTCTAGACTGCTAGTAATAAATGACAATCTCATCACTCTATCAGATTAAAAGAAGAAGATTAGTACAATGGAAAAGGATGGTTCCAAATTTGTAGGTATACATGGAAGCATTACTGGCAAGTCTTTCCTAGAAACATTACAGTTGGACCTAAGCATCCAACATGAGATAAAACACATTTTCATCACAAATCCCACTTTTTCCAAGTATACTGAGATGAACGAGATATACAAAAAGTTACTCATTGTTTCCATCCCTAGTAAAAAGAGATGGGAAGATTTGTGTTCTTTACCTGAGCAAAAGTGATGTGGAGTTTTGAGTCAGCATGGAGTAGACAGTCAAGTCAAAGATTATGAGTCATCCATTGCTTCCACAAAATCAGCACCAAGGATCTGAATAGATCAACATCATTCCTATATTTTGTAATTTGAGATCTAGTTAGTCATATTTTTTCTCCATAATATCCTGGTAATTTATGACAGGATCGTATGTAAAGTATTGTATAAATACTTCTTCCTTCGAAGTATTGAGGGTTGATTTTTTCACCCTAGAGATATTGTGTAGTCTTTTCAAAAGGATCGACCAGTAATAAAACAGAAAAATTTACATGATTCATGTGCCATATTGTTTGTGATGTATCTCTTTCTCTGTTAAATATTTTCTTATTCTCAGTGATCATTTATGTGTTTCAGACTCTAATCATTAAAAGGATGTCAATAGAACATAATTTATCTTTCATACTTTGTATCTGGTCTTTTAATGGTCTATATGTTTTTCATCTGATATTAAGTAAGGGAATTATTAACTGCTCCTTTTCTTGGTGGACTTTCTCACATTTTCTGTCTTATCCATCTCAGTTAATATTAATAGATCCAACAATTTTACTACCCTTCCCTGTGAAGAAACCTCATAAAAAGTTGAATATAATTCTGATCTTTAATATAGACCCCATATCCCAATGGAAATTTAGTGCATCCCTTCAGCCAACTTTTATAAACAAACAAACAAATTCGTACTATCACAACTAGCCTAATATCTAAAAACATAAACAAATCTAAATCATACAGAGAGATCCCTCTTTGAAACTGGTAGGGCTAGATAACAGTTTCAAAATTGGTTTTGATAGTTACCTCTATAAATTTCTTCTACTATTCACAACCTACGGGAATTATATAGTGCTAACACCCATGACACTCATTCCTCCTTTGTAACATAGAATTACTTTATTCTTTTTCAAAGCTCATTAAGAAAATTGAAAAAGACAAAAAAGATAAAATATTTCAAAAAGAGGAGACAGGATATACATTTTATTTTTTCAGCAACAAGATAGTCGCCCTTGGAAAAAGAACATCCTTTCATTTGTTTTCCAAGCATTGGGATGTAGTATGACCTTAGGAAGTGTTTTTCTTTACATAGAGTTGTGTCCTCCTCTATTTGGTTACTCTTCAAAACATATGGAGAGTTTTTTATGCCTCCTATATCACCGAATTATGTCAATAATATGTTGTCGGAGTCTCATCATTTTGTCATTATTTTTTCCAAGAGAAGTTTTATCCAACCAGAGTCAACCATTATGCAGTTGATAAATGCTTGGTCAACATATCAACAACTTGTTCATCCGTACTAACATACTAGAGCTTTATGGATCCTCTCTACGCCATATCATGGATGTAATGATACCGGATCTCTATGTGTTTTGAATTTTCATGGAACACATGGTTCTCTGTCATCTTTATCTAGCTCTGGTTATCACATAGGATCATGGTTTCTTTCATCTCTAGATCAAATATACCTATCAATAACTTCCGAAGCCATATGGATTCACAACTAGCGGAAATTGAAACAATGTATTCTACTTTTGTCATGCTAAGAGAAATGCTTGATTTCTTCCTAATCTACCATGAGATCATGGTTGACCCCAGACTAAAACAACATCCTGAAGTGCTCTTTCTATCAGAGACACTTCCATCCCAATCTGAATCGGTATAACCACTAAATCTGAAGTCATAATCTCCATTATAGCTGAGACTATAATATAATGTACCCTTAAGGTACCTTATCACATGTTTTTCAACAACCAAGTGAACATGTCTGGGCTCTACCAGAAATTGACTCAACGTGTTCACGGAAAAAAAAAATATCTGACCTGGTGTTCGTCAGATACATCAACTATCCAATGATATGTTTGTACAACGTAGAATCAATCAATTTTGTTGATGTGTGAACCAGGAGCTTAAACATTGTTTCCATGGGTGTATTCATGGATTTTCACTCCAACATATCAAATCTCTTCAGTATTTCAAATTCATACTTCCCTTGGTTAAGGAATATCTTCTCTGGGCTCTGCCAAACCTCAAGACCTAGGAAATAGTGCATTAGGCCAAGGTCTTTCATCTGAAATTCTGCAGCGAGATTTTTCTTACAATCAGTGATGATATTTTCTTCTCCATTTAATAATAAGTCATCTACATACAACAGAGATATAATAGGCTCATCATTCATAACCTTGAAGTAAAGGTTAGAATCAACTTTACTCTTGGTAAATCCCAAGCTCTTTAAGAAACTGTCAATCCATCCATACCAAGATTTAGGAGCTTACTTCAATCCGTATAGATCCTTCTTCAACTTGCAGACATGAGTCTTCTTGTCTTCAAATTCAAACCCTTGAGGTCCCCCTGAGTTTGTTCTATATACACTTCTTCTTCAATGAAACCATTCAAGAAAGTTGTTTTCACATCCATCTGGTGTAACTTCCACTTCATCTTAGCTACAAGAGCTATGATGGTTCTTATTGAAGTGTATCTAGATACAGGAGAAAATGTCTCTTCATAGTCAATGCCTTTCTTTTGAGAAAATCCACGAGAAAAAAACCTTGCTTTATATTTCTCAATACTTCCATCAACAACATGTTTTATTTTGAAAATCCATTTGGAAGATACCACATCCTTTCTCTTTGGTCTGGGAACTATTTCCCATACATCATTTTTTTATAATGGATTGGTATTCTTCTGTCATTGCATATGCCCATTCTTCATTCTGAATACCTTCTTCAAAGAAAGTAGGCTCCTTCTCTAAGAGATACACATCAAATCCATATAACTGGATAATGGCTTAGGTTTCTTGACTTGTCTCATGGTTCCTTCGGGGGAACCATACTTCTCTCCATCTTGAATAAGTTCCCTTGCCCAGGTTGGATTTCTCTTGTGGGATATCGTCATCTCAGGAGGTTCTTGGGATTCTATTATGTCATGATATTCTAGAATCGCCTCATCAGGGGAAGTTATGACTTCCCTCACTGGTTTTGCAACTTTGGGAGCCACATGTTCTTCTTCATATACTTCTTCAAGTTGGAATCTTCTTGATTTCTTGAGTGTTGCATCTTTATCAAAGGTTACATCCCTACTGATCTCAATATGATGGTAGCCTGGTATATAAATTCTAAAGGCCTTGGAGCTCACAATATCCAACAAATATTCCCTTCTTTCCTAAAGGGTCCAACTTGGTTCTCTTCGCTTTCGAAATGTGTACAAATACTGGACAACCAAATGTTTTGAGATGGCTTACTTATGTCTTCTTTCTAGAGAACATCTCTTCAGGGGTCTTGAACCCAAGTGCACTATGGGAGAATTTGTTTCGTACATATATTGTTTTTTTTGTTGCTTCTTCCCATAAGTGCATTGGAAGATCTTGATCATGAATCATAGTCTTCACTGCTTCCATTATAGTTTTGTTCTTTCTTTCTGCTACACCATTTTGTTGAGGATTGTAGGGAGTGGTGAGCTCCCTCTTTATCCCAACATCTTTGAAAAATTCTACAAACTCTTTTGGTTGTATTCTCCTCCATTATCTAACCTCAATATCTTGATATTTCTTTCAGAGAGATTCTCTATCTGGGATTTGTATTCCTTAAATTTACTAAACACTTCATCTTTTCATTTCAAAAAGTAAACCTAGGTTTTGTAAGAATAGTCATCAATAAAATATACATAGTATACATACCCAATGATGGAGGTTGATGGCATTGGACCACAAAGATATGAGTGAATGAGCTCTAGGACTCCTGCTTTACTGTCTCTCTTCGGAAAAGGGTTCTTGATGTTTTTTCCTTATGCACATACATTGCACACACCTTCATGGCCAACCTTGAATTATGGTAGACCTGTGACTGCCTTTCTTACATATGGTAATTCTTTGTAGTTGATGTGAGCTAGTATTCTATGCCAAAGTGTTGATACTGAGAGGGGAGTGAATCAGTATCAAGTACAATTTAAAACCTTTTTCAACTTATACTTAAATCATTCAATTATATCCAATGAGAAATGAACAATAGTATAAGAGTTACACCAATGCACCACAATACACCATGCACAATATATGAGAAATAATCAATAGTTTTGTTCAAGGGAAGTAATGACTTCCAAAGGTAGCTACAGCTTCCAAATGTAAAGGGAGGGATAAGCCTCCAAGAGGAAGATAAAATCCTGCAATATCAAGAGATATCTGAACTCTATATCCTTTCCCCTTCCATCCACACAAGAATATATGAGAGATAATAAAACTTTATTCAATTCTGGTCTGTTCAAAAGACCCAACTTGTACAGCATGCCCCGTGCTCAATATATAACATATGATTCTAAATCTCTCACACAAGAAACTACAGTCCGTACAATTTCCAATGAAAGTGGTCCCACTAAATTTGGAGTCTGTATGAAAAAGTTATGACTGTTTTACCCAAAACACTTGTTTTTTGACTAGTTTCAGGACTGGTCACAAACCCTATATTCCACAGAGTGTATCTCCATAATTATATTGAATCAAGAGCTGAATTTTTTACCAGAGGTACCTTGATATGTATTCTCAATACCATAGCGATTTCACCATCTGAATCGTTCTAGAAAAAAATTTATAGAAAAAATGGTAAGATGACCCGAAAATAACATACCTTAGAACACATCACCAAAAGACTTCATCCTCCCTTGAAATCTGACCTTCTTTTACTTCTTCTTCTCTCTGAAATTCAAATTTTTTCAAATGAATATATAATGATGTTTATTTATACCATTTATGTCACTTCCTTTTAACATTAGGGCCAACCTGACACTTTCTTATTTTGTAATTATTTTCTTTAATTATCTTTAGGGCCTACATGTACAATTCACTTTGTCATCTTCAAAAATTCATTCCTCCTCAATCATGAGGATCCACATGATGTGCCACATACCACCGAAAACAACATGATGTATACTATCCA
>CBVK0101625579.1:4700-19000 GCA_900067695.1 Picea abies | reverse complement strand
TTGTATCTTCATGTTCATTTTCCTTCATGTCCAAATAACTTCATCAATCTTCTGGTCCAAAACCCATGACTAGGGTTGACATCAATGACAACAACCAATCTTCCAACACAAAGTTTACATAGATTCTCAATGGAATGGGTCAAGGATGCTTCTAAGTGACCCTTTAGCTTATACAAGGCACCTTCTTCTTTTCCAATAACAATTTCTTCTTCCATGGTTTTTCCTTTGGGCCACATAAGAACTTCTCCATCTATGAATGCAACTCTGAAGCCTTTCTTCTCTAAATCTGAGATAGAAAGTAAGTTCTTTGTCAAACCTGGTACATATAGTACATCCTTCATCTTCATTGGGGTCCATGAATCAATTTTGTAATTTGATTCTCATACTCCTTTGATAGGGTATTGCTAATCATCTCCAAGTGTAACTTTTTGGAGGAACTTGTTTTCTGTAAGGAAAGAGAGAATGTCTCCTTGACCTGTCATGTTCTTGGAAGCACCCCTATCTATGATCCAAGTGTCCTCACCTGGTGACATTGATCTTGAGAGAGAAGAGATTAAGACATAGTATTCAATCTGTTCTTTTATCATCTTTTTGGGTGGATCTTCATCTTCAACTGTATGGGAATGGTGCCTCTTGCATGGTTCCCTTTCAAACTTTACCAACAGAATTCTGGACTAGTACTTATGGTATTGGTTCTAGTTTCTTGGTTTTCTGGTACTTCTAGTTTTCTAGTACTAGTGAAAACTAGGGTTTCACTTTCTAAGAGTTCTATCCACTGAAAAATTGCGCTGAAGGTTCCAAAGACTTCCCTAGGCTAGGGCACACTTTTCTAGATGATTTTTAGGCTGAAATTCCCCTTCAATAAAAATCCCTAATTTTCTTGTACGACAACAGTAACGTTTTTCTTTATCCAGTGAAATATGTTCTCTTCAACTTAGCTCTGATACCATGTTAATGTTTAATCTATTATTAGGTTTCTTTTCAATTTACTAGATAACCATAGCACAGATAGGATCACTGAGAGAAATACAATCACAAGATACACAACATTTATCCTGGGAAACTCACATGGGGGAGAAAACCCAGCAAAAACTTCCTTAATATAGATAGCCAATACAATAAACCAAACACTAGAGAATATCCTCTACTGAGTAATGTGCCTCTCTCTACCTTCTTCTCCCAACTACAAATACCATACTTGCACACTGAGTGAGCGAATGAGTGAGTGATCAAATGAGGCATTGGATTCCTTTATTTATACAAACTGGCAGGAGATGGAAAGGTGTCTCTTCACCAGGCAGGGCCAACTTGTCTTCTTAGTGGTTAAAACCACTTTAATTAGCCTGGGGCATGACTTCTCAATTTGCATAATATATTTATAGTTTGACCAATCCACAAAAGGGGATTTGGTCAATTACAATTCCCAACATCATCAATACACAAAAGGGGATTGATCTAATGAATAATAATTCAATAATAAATAAAATACTCTTTGCAATTACAATATTTAAATAGTATCACCGGGAGAGTTCTCCTAACTTATGTTTTATACTTTTTCGGTCTAAGGAGACTAAACTTAGGAAAAGGTTGTGAGTCCATAGTTAATCTCTTTTCAGACTCTTTAAAATTGAAAATATGGCAAAGTGATCTTATCTCAATTACACTTGTTAAAATGGTATTGAAGAGACATCATTTTGTATAAGTTTAACCCTTTTTCGAACCGACTGGACTAGTTATGAAAAAGGAATTGCCTGGAGTCTTCTTTTAACATTTTTTTCAGACTCTCTAAACATGAAAAAGCACTGATCTTACCTTCTTTGGGCTCGTAAAAATTCACATGGAAGGAGTCTTGTTGTGTCATACTTAATCGCATTGCATGTCTCATCCTTGCGTCTTTGGCCTAATTTCGGATCCATGTTGCTATAAACTAAACCTTCAAAGCATTCCTTAAATGCAAGACTTGCAACACGTTTCCCCTTGAGATCTGACACCTTGACCCATGGAGGAATTTTCTTGAGTGTCCTTATCTTGCACATGTCTCCTTGCATTGAACATCGATATGTTCCATGCACTTGGAACTATTTTGCTTTCCCACAACACTCGTTACATATTTTTAACATAGCATTCTTTTATTCTTTTTCCAGCATGTTAAAAATTTGAAAAAGCCAAAAAAATCAAATATTCCAAAAAGAGGGGACATGATATACATTCTCTTTTCTTGGTAGCCAGATAGTTTCCCTTGGACAAAGCACATCCTTCCATTTTTTTGCTAAGAATTGGGATCTAGTATGACCTTAGGAATATGTTCTCTCTACATAGAGTTTTGTCCTCCTAAGTTTGGTTACTCTTCCAAACATATGGAGAGTTTGTAGTGCCTCATGTATCAAATACTTATGTCAATATTACGCTACCTGAGTCTCATCATTTTTTTGTTCTTTTTTCCAAGGGAATTTCTATCCAACTTGAGTCGACCATTCTGCAATTTATATCTTGACCTTTATGAGCCATCCATCCCGAGAGTCCAGTCAAGTTCAGATTCAAAATTAATGAAGTTTTGTTCCTGATAATCAAGATCCTACAGTATTTTCCCAATGGCATGTCGAAGACCTCAGGGTAGTGAGTCTTACAATCCTATTGTACTCCTACCTAAGTTTTGAATATCTTGAATTTGTTGCTCGAGCTATGAAGTCCTCATCTCCAGTCGCATACGTCAATGCTTCTTGAAGATGCATATTATATTATACTTGTATATTTTCAAATGATTTTGAGATGTATATCCTCTATGTATTTCTCGTGGATACACTTTATATAGACATTTATATGACATGGAGTTGTAGTTTACTTGATTGGCAGCCATGCTTAGTTCATCCCGAGCATGGGTATGCCTGCCTCAGAGAGATTGTCATTATCTTGGAGATGGCACACTCCTAAACTCTGGTCCCAGGCTCACTCGACTCCATGCCTTCCCACTGGTAAATATATTGTAACATATTTTGGCCATCAGTTTCTCTTTTGAAATCACACATTAGGGGGCATATGTTATCATCCAAAAATGCCTTACCCATGCATACATGTCATTGGCCTTTCCACTTACATAATTTTACAAATTACAGGTGAGGATTCTTTTAAAAAATATATTTTTTGGAACATGTATACACCCTACTAAACTGATATCCCACATAAACGTGTGTGTTGCATGCTATTTAGACTAAATACATACGCGAGATGCATACTAGTTAGCATGTGTTTACCTCCAAAAATTGCAAGGAATTCGGTGGAGTTTATGGGCTATCGAGGGTTTCCCAACCATTTTACCCATTGTATACCATCCCCAAACAGAATAAACATATTTTTCTCATATAAAAATAAGTCTTGGGGTCTCATTTACAACAACAAGCAAGAGAATAAGAAAAATCTTCCACAATCCCTTCTCCTTCTTAGCCCAAGTTTTGCATCCTATTTTGAGATTTGGCCTCAGCATTCCCCTCCATCCCTTTCTCCTAATACAACCCTTTCCCATTTCCCAAGTGATAAGTTGGTTTTCAGAAGTAAGTGTGTTTTTGATGCACTTGGAGACACTATAGAGGAGCCTAGATTTGGTTCACCGAGCATTTCCTAACGAAGGTTGTAATCTTTTTTATCTTCATATTGAATAAAAGAGTTCATTCCTTTCTTAAAACATTATGTCTATACAATTTTATTGATTTATGCATTTATGATCATATATGAATATTGAAAGTGATAAGTAGAGACCGTATACGTTGTAGCATTGTTTTCCTAAGATTTTCCAGGTCATCTTTGGGAGGAGACCTGCAATCTAGGAAGCTACAAAGGCGAAAGAGGTTTACACCAGCCGCAAGGACTAAAGGTACAACTACTGACCTTCTTTCCTCTCTCTTGTCTTTCAGTTTAGATAGTTTTGGGGTATATTAGGAATAGAACTATCTTTTAAAGGAAGTCAGTGCTCTGCATGTACCTTGACCTAGTATAGGGGGATTTTCCCCGCTAGCAATAGGATCAAAATAAGGCTAATTTTTTATCTCATGTTCAATGATACGTGGATCAATTCCTGGAATATCCTCATAATACCAGGAAATTATGTTGCGAAATTCTTTAAATAATTCAATGTACATTTGAATTTCTTCGAGAGAACAATCTGCTCCGACGAATATGTTTTCCACAATGCCAGGGGTTCTGGAGATGTCGATAGAAATTGTTTCATCTATACTTGTCATGCTTCCTTCAACATAGATTTTGTGCATGTCCAGAGGGCTAACATGACAAGAGGCATCTCCATTCACGGTCGTAATGAAATCTCCTACCTCTATTCTCTTCAAATCAGGTAAAATCACAACTATGGGATTTCAAGGTATATCCTCTAAAGATATCTCTAGCTCTTCTAATCAGTCTTCTAATATTGAAAGTATAAATGATGATAAAAAAAGAAGCAATATTTTACACATTAGGGTCATAACAAATCATATTAAAGTGGATACATTGTTTGATAGTGTTGGATTACTGAAAGGGGGGGTGAATTAGTAATAGAGATTTTTAATCCTTTTAACCACCGTATGCAAGTTTTATTTATCTTTATGAACAATATAAAATTATCATCCAATAATTACAGAGTAAATAAACAATGAAAAAATGATAAAACATACACATACATAGTACACCAATATTTCTTTTTACGTGGAAACCCAATGCATGAGAAAGACACATAATTATTTTTCTTATTCGTATTTAAGAATTACAATCATTGGAAGCACCAAATTCCTTTGTTTTCCAGTTGCAACTTGAAGGAGGCTCTGACCCCCTATTTTCAAGATACAACCAGAGGGAATATCCAACTTCCCAATTCTATGGCTATAACCAGAAGGAGGATACAACCCCCTATGTTCTCTGGCTACAACTGGAAAGTGGCTACAACCACCTATCCTTTCCCCGTCCAACCGCCCTGGAATATAAGTGCCAAATGTAGAAGCTGAATATGTCAAAGTCATAACATGTTCTATCAAATATTTCATTGTATACTCATCAACCAATCTGATCTTATCACATATACCTCAAACACTATACCACAAGTCTGTACCTCAAACCATGTGCTAGAACCTCACTTCTATACAACCTCTATCTATACCAATAACTTAAACAACATACCTCAACCAAAATCCCTCATCAATTTCATCATCCAAATCTGATTTGTAACTTTGTAACAGACCTGGTGTATATGTTCACATACCTGCAAACCTTCCCTAACTTTAACAACAAGAGACTAGCATTTTCATCTACTTTAGTCGCACATGACTATTTTTGGATTAGTAAACAACCCTAACTTGAAATAATCATAACTATGTACCTATAATGAATAAAGATCTGAAAATAGTACATAATGTTCTTCAGTGTCTTGTCTACAATTCCTATAGGCTTCACTTCTTGGAACCTCCTAGAAAAGGAGTTATAGAAAAAATGGCATACCTTGCTGAATTTTGGCTTATTCTATAGAGGGAACATGTAGAGCATGCCCCGCACATAATGTTTTTTATATGGGTCTGAAAATGGTACACAACATACTAAAGAATGTACTCTAACCAATACATTTGGTCTTACTTAATTTGGATATATTATGAATAATTTATGGAATTTTTACTCGAAACACATGTTTTAGACTAGTTTCAAGACTAGCCACAAACCCTATTTTCCACGGAGTGTAACTCCCAAAATACAAAAACTCACAAGAGGAAATATTTATCAAAGTTACTTGGATATGTTTTCTCAAAATCTTTCATATATCCCTGTCTGAATCATTCTAGAAAAAAATTTATTGCGAAAATTGTGAGATGACCTGTAAATAACATACCTTAGAAAGCATCATCAAAAGACTTTATCCTCCCTTGAATTCCATCCTTATTTACTTCACCTTCCCTATGAAATTCACCTTAGATATCCTTTGGTTACCTCAATCACTTTTATATATTCAATATGCTCAATGGATGCTAATGGGAGACCCTTTCTCTATTATTTATACTCTCCACGTAGCTTCCTCTAGAAGTATCCACTTAACCACTTTTTCCACTTAACCACTTTGTCCACTTAGCCATGTTTTCCACCTAACCACTTTGTCCAATTAGCCACTTTTTCCACTTAAACAAGTTTGTCCACTTAGCCACTTTGTCCACTTAACCACTTTGTCCACTTAACCACTTTCTCCACAGATAGTAAACTCTCCAATTCTAGTTGCAACTAATTTATTTTTAATTTTTTTCTTGTTGCAACCACTTAACCCATGACTAACTACTTTGACAAGTCAACTCCTTCTAGCAGCTTATAGAATAATCTGACTTCTTTGACCTTCTATAGGCTTCTAGATAACTCATGAGGGTTCTCCAGCTTCATATGGCCATAATTCTCTAACCGTGAGGAGTTATGTGGTGTTCCACATATCACCGAAAATGGCATGACATATATTATCCATCTAGAATAGTCTTACCTATAAATTCACTAATCTTCATTCATTTATACATCAATCAAACTAATGTCCTATAATCATATTGTTGGGGCTACTAGAATTTTCTATCGGAATTTCTTCAAGGGTTGACATCAATGAAAACCAACCTAATTAATCAACAATCTCCCCTTCGGAATTGATCGAAACACTCTGATGCAATATTGAAGTCATATCACTCATGCTCTCCCTGTGACCATCGCTCCTTTTGGAACCATGCCTCTATGGTCTCTCTCTAAGAATATGACTCTCTATCTTGCATATGATAAATATCTCCCCCTTTGACATCAATGGAAAAGGTAAATTTTCATCTGGGATACTCCCCCTAACTAAATTGTCCTTCGGAATACTCCCCCTAACTAAAATCTTCTTGAAACTGCTCCCCTAACCTAAACTATCCTCTTTATGGTGCTTCCTCGTGTAAATCTAAGACATATAATATAATCATTCAAAATAATTCATTTTAGAGTAGAAATTACTCTGAGTCTCTGATGAAGATACTCAAAGGCTTCCCTTGGAATTGGTTTTGTAAAGATATCTACCACTTGTTCTTTTTTTCTCACATATTCAACTCTGACGTTCTTCTTTGCAACCTGTTCCTGTAGAAAGTGATACTTGATTGGAATTTTCTTCATCTTGGATTGCATCACCAGGTTATTTGAGATATTGATGGCACTTGTATTATCACAGTAGATTAGAATGGGCTCATCATACTCAACATGTATATATTTCATAGTTTGTTTCATCCATAGAACTTGTGTAAAACATGTTGTTGCTACAATATACTCTGCTTTGACTATAGATAATGATATTGATGATTGATTCTTTCTTAGACAAGAAACCAAACACTCACCCAAGTAGAACTATGCTCCATTGGTTCTTCATCGATCATCAATGCAACCTGCCCAATCTACACCTGTGTATGCAATAAGTGATAGATCCTTTCATTTTGGATACCATAATCCAAACTCTTCTATGCCCTTGAGATATCTGAAAATCCTCTTCACTGCTAAGACATGTGATTCCTTTGGTGCTTCTTGAAATCATGCCACCTGTCCAACTTCTTGCATTACATATGGTCTAGATGTTATCACATATAATAATATTTGAATCATTGACTTGTACTGCCTTTGGTCTGTAGACTTTGAATCATCATCTTTGCTCAACTTGCAACTAGTTTGCATAGGAGTGTTAACTAGTTTGAAATATTACATTCAGAACCTATTTAGCATTTATATGATATACTTAGTTTGAGAAATAAAAATTCCCTAGTTTCTTTGACATATCTTAAGACCCATAAAGAAGGATAGTTCTCCAAGTAATGACATTTCAAATTCATTTTGCATACCTTACTGAATTCTAGCTTAATCTAGAGAGAGAACTTGTAGATCATGTATCGCATGGAATATTTTCTGTATGGATCTGAAAATGGTCCAAAACATACTATAGACTGTACTCTAACAAATAAATTTTGTCTTACTAAATTTGGATCTGTTATGAAGAATTTATGACTCTTTTACTCGAAACACATGTTTTAGTCTAGTTTCATGACTAGCCACAAACCCTATTTTCCACAGAGTGTAACTCCCAAAATAAAACTACCCACAAGATGAAATTTTTATCATAGTTACTTGGATATGTTTTCTCAACATATTATGTATTTCTCTATCTGAATAATTCTATAAAATACATTATTGCGAAAATGGTGAGATGACCTATAAATAACATACCTTTGAAATTCATACACAAAATGGTTATCCAAGAAGGCCTAGTGAAACACAGAGAAGAAGCTACAACAGGTTTGAACTCATTGAGCATATTGAATATCTACAAGTGACTAAGTTAAACAAATGAGATCTAATGCAAATTTCATAGGGAAGTTGAAGTAAAGAAGGACGAAATTCAAGGGAAGATAAAGTCTTTTGATGATTCTTTCGAGGATATGTTATTTACAGGTAATCTCACCATTTTCACAATAAAGTTTTTTCTAGAATGATTCAAACATATAAATCGGGAGGGTGTTGAGAAAACATATCCAAGTAACTGTGATAAAAATTTCATCATGTGAGTCATTGTATTTTGGGAGTTACACGCCATGGAAAATAGGGTTTGTGGCTAGTCCTGAAAATAGTCTAAAGTAGGTGTTTCTGGTAAAAACACCATAACATCTTCATAATAGATCCAAATTCAGTAAGAAAAAATTTATTGGTTAGAGTATAGGCTTTAGTATCTTTTGTACCATTTTCATATCCATATAGAAAATATTCCATGCGAGACATGCTCTATAAGTTCACTCTCTAGAATAAGCCAAAATTCAACAAGGTATTCCATTTTTGGTATAACTAATTTTCTGGGAGATTCCAAGCAAACCTGGAGGAATTGTAGAAAAGACACTGAAGAACATTATGTACCATTTTCAGACCTTTATTCATTACAAGTACAGAGTTATGATTGTTTCAAGTTAGGGTTGTTGAATAATAAAAAATTAGTCGAGACTAAAGTAAAGTTTGATGAAAATGATAGTTTCTTGTTGTTTAAGTTAAGGAAGGTTTGTAGGTCTATGATCACATACACCATGTATGTTACAGAATTTCAGATCAGATTTGGATGATTATATTGATGAGATAGGTTTAGGTGATAGGTTGTTGTGATAGGTTGTGCATAGTTGATGCACTTGTATTGGTATAGACTGTTGGTATAGTTTGACAGATTTTTTTTTGTCTACAAGTTGGGTCTTGTACTTGAGGGTTGGATTCCTCACATCTCGGTTGGTGATGAGATACACAGGATGGGTCTTGCATTGAGAGTTGGTGCTCTCTTGGAGTTGGTTCTCTATTTCAATTTGTGTTGATAAAACCCCAAGGATTGTAGTCTGTAATACAAAAGAAACTTATACATATATCTGGTGTTCCTTGTGTTATTTATTGTGGTGCTACATAGATGTTTATTGTCAATGCATGTAATTGAGATATATCTACATGCAAGAAACTAAGTATGAATGGAATTAATAAGTAATGATGTTTTGAATGGTGATTTCTAACTAAATTTTTGTGAGAAGTGTAAAAATACCCCTCACATTGATTCACCCCCCTCTCATTTTGATCGGTGTTTACAACAAATAATGTATCCCAAGTTAATGTTATTTTAGAAGAAAATGTCAAGAAGTTGGTCTTAGAAACCAAACCTAATGTGAAACCTTATCCATTGGGATGATTTTGTGAGAATGCTAAATTGCAACTGACTAAACAATGTAAACTTAGATTTGCAATTACTTCAAAATTTGTTGATGAGGTTGAGTTAGATGTAGTGTCACTTGACATTTGTGGGAAGGGATAATTTTAAGGATGGAAATTATTTTGAAATGTAGAAACCTTGGTGAATCTTACTGGTCCTTTATATGTCAACTATAAATGTTTGGTGATATTTTTGTTAAAATATTCAAATTTCTAAGGATTTTATATAGTTTTTATAAAATTTTGGTGATTTGTAAGGTAAAATAATTTGGTCTTATAGAATTTGGGTGAATAATTTTTAGAATAGAGAATCTTTTTTTGGGAAACAAACATGGAAAATTATCCCATGGGCGAAATTTATCCCCTAAAATTTTCCCTGTTTGCAGGATTATATTGGGTAGTCCATACTTGTATGATAGGAAATCCATCTTCTATCAATCAAGGAACAAATATAATATTACTAAATATGGGATTGAATACATTATGTGAAATCGTCACCTAAAAATTGATCTCTCTCTCTTGTTAGCAAAGGGAAAATGAAAGGAATTGTGAATGTTAGAAAAAGATATGGATAAATATTATACTTTCAAAGGTTTTGATTTCAGTCATAAAGATGAATTAGTTAAAATCATTTCTAACTATGATGAGATATTCCATGATTTGATATGTAACGTCCCTGGCCACCCAGGCCAGGACACGATACACGAGAGAACACTTTTATTCTCTCTTCGGAACATATTGTAATATACCCAGTATCCAACTGAGTTATGCCACACAAATTTTTCGAACTACATGCAATTAAAACATATACACACATAACTCTTGCAGAACTTTATATATATAACTTAATCAGACAAATACATATTGTAAATGCAAATATTCATACTAAAATAACAGTAAATATATTCATGCAACATATACAGGCAATAACCATAAAATTAAATGCGTAAATAATAATAAAACATGTAAATTTATCACAAAATTGGCACTTATCTTGGTAAGAATTTCACCAACTGCATGCAGACCTTCCATGAACCTCCCAGCCTTAGACAACACTACTCATCACTCTTAGCAATGGGTCACCCCTGAGCTGGGACTGAACTCCACCCGGTAAAGGGATTCCTAACCAACCTAATGGTTCATGGACAACAGGAAAGACTCTGTCACAGGTGCCAACTCAAACTAACAACCTACAGTCCCTCATTCTCCACATTCCTGTCCCACCCCAGGAAGTGTGCCCCTTCTCTGCTCAACAGTCCTTCGACTGCCCCACTTCCTTTCCGGGCTTCAGCAATAGGCCAAATAGGAAGTCTTAGAGCCCTGTAGATGCATTTTAGCACCTTCAGGAAATCAATTCCCAGCAATTCTCTCACCCAGAGAGAAATTGCTAACGGGCCTGACAACCCATCTCTTCAATATCCCATGGGATTAACAACCTACTTCTTCAATCTAGCTATTATTGGATAAATCCGTAAGTGCGGACACAAACTGATCTCCCTAGATCCACCTGGATCTAGAACAAATCAAGACAGAATAATACTCTTTCCCTAGATTTTAACTATTGAATCAAATAGGAGGCAAGAACTACGAACATACCTTATGATCGTTTCCTTCGTTCTTTGTTGCTCCCGCTTCACTCCAATTCTCTCATATAGTCAAGACCACAACAATACAAACCAATCAAAGTGAAGACAACTCAATATATTCAACAGTTAATCTATGTATATGATCAAGGAGTTATATAATAAAGTGGAATCATCTTTATGGGAAAGAGACATATTACTGTATCATATTGATAGAAAGTGAAGATTACAACCTGAGCCTTGATGTTGCAAACCTCCTTTCGATGACCCTTGGTTCTGACACACACACTTTCTCACTTGCATGAAGAAGATCAACCACTTTTGATAAACTTGCTGGAGTCCTAGGTTGCTGTAGCATCAGTCCTTCACACAATCTTTCACTAATTCTCCAATGTCTTGCTTAACCTTGTTTGCTTCTAACCTTTTCCATCAGAATCCCCTCAATATATAGGAGAGAATGAATTAGTTACTTGGATAAGAATGATCCCAAAATATCAGGAAATCTAGTACTTAGATAACCATTCGAATGTCATCTCATCCTTCTAGAAGATTCCCTTCTAGAAGCTTCGAGAATTCATCTTTTTCCCTTATTTAGAAAGAGTTTGCACCCTAGTAGTTAGACACAGTGAAAACCTCTTGCACCCTATCTTAAGGCAGCCTGCAAGAATCATGCATTCTCACAGGAAAATGTATTGGCAGCCTGTGAACCTCTCTCAAAAATGTGATTTCTGGAAAGAGATGAAGGTAACTTTTCTCAGGAGAAAGTTCTAATGAAAAGCCTAAGTACACCATCATCAATACATCATCATGATGACCAAAATTATGGGTAACACCAGCTCCCAAGCTAACTAACTACCTAAATAGATATCATTGTGGGTACAAGTTTAGGTACAGTTCCATGAAGGTACGAAGGATAGATCAATGGGTGTGTAAACGCTCATGGATGATTGACTGGATGAATGAATGATGGAAGAGATGCCCGAAAATAAACTAAGTCCCAATAATATGTATGCATGTTCCCAACTTGACACTTGTCATGTTGGGAGCTACTTTGGCCCACTTGTCCCCAACTTTGGGACTTAGGATAAAATAATTATCCATACTTTATACTTTAAGAAATATTAATATAATATTCTTTTTTAGCTTAAGCTCTCTAGATTTGCCCCCTTTCCTGAACTTCTATACCCTCCTTTCCCTAACTAGTGGAGTTTAGTCCCCGATACTCTTTATCGTGATCGGTCTGCATGCAGCGATGTATTTTATATTAATTATGAGACATATATGTGTTAGGACCACATATTGTACCTTTTTGCCCATACTTTTTTCCATTATTATACCCTTCATCACTTATATTTAGACTCATAATATCACTTCATCTGATCATTCCAAGGTATACAACGTCCTTTCTCATTTCTATATGCTTAATCTGTTTTGCATAATATTTTACATTACTTTTATACTTAACTATTGATTAGAAGTGCATAAGTGTCCATATTTGTAGAATAGTATTCAAGGCCGGTGCTGAAACACAGAACTGTCCAAAGTCGTTGTTGAACTGATGCTGAAACACGGAGCTGCTACATAGTCCAAGGTCGCATATGCTGAAACACGGAGCTTCTACACAGTTTAAGGTCACATATGCCGAAACACGGAGCTTCTACATAGTTCGAGGATGCAAATGCTGAAACACGGAGCTGTCACTCAGTTCAGAAGTGCAGATGCTGAAAAACAGAGGAGACCACCACGATGCTGAAACACGAGCCGTTACAGTTAGAAGTCAAGGCCGACATAGTCAAGAGTGCAATTCACATGGCTGAAATAGCCCGTGAATTGCGATGCTGAAATAGCATCAGCAGCGATGAAACAGAGCTGTTACACCAGCCGTAACAGCAATACCTCGTTCAAGCTCTCGTATTAGCATTCGGTTGCATGAGAATAGGACATCGTATGCTGATTTAGAAAGAAGATCCGATTTCGTATAGGATTCAGATATGCTTTGTAATGATTGTATCAAAGGGATTTCCTCTTTAAATTCAGGGGAAATCACCATTCGAGGGATCCAAGTTTTGATGTATTGAAAAACTCCAGAGAAGCGGGACGCATTCTGTAATGTGATGTTTCGACAGATGAATATAAAACTGCTTTGAGTATCCTCCTGTAGATTTTCGTTCAGGGGAATCTTGTGAGAAGGGAGGGCCCACCTTCTTCACAAGATTCACCCATTAGTTAGAAGTGTGTTTGCATAATTTCTGTTCATGTTTTGTTTAACTGTCGTTTGCTGAAACACTACTGACTCTGTCTTAGTTATTGAATGGAATTTGTAACTCTTTTTATCAGCAATCTTGTGTGATGATTTTGTGAGACTAGCAAAGAATTGGTTAAAGGTCCTTGCTCATACAGAAAGGGATCAGGACATCATACCCTCTGTAGAATTCGGTTATTGCTGCAAGTGTGCTAGCAGAGATTTGGTTAAAGCATTCCTACTCAGACAGAAATGGACTACAACACCTTGTCTTCTGTAGATTTTCTATGCCTTTGCAAGTGTGCTAGCCAGAGATTTGGTTAAAGTGTTCCTGCTCAGACAGAAAGGGACTACAACACCTTGTCTTCTATAGATTTCATTTACCCCTGCAAGTGTGCTAGCCAGAGATTCGGTTAAAGTGTTCCTGCTCAGACATAAAGGGACTACAACACCTTTTCTTCTGTAGGTTTCATTTACCTCTGCAAGAGTGTTAGCCAGGGATTGGATTAAGGGTTCCTACTCAGAAAGGAAAGAACCAAAACATCCTGTTCACTGTAGACTTTCCTTGGTGTTAGCCAGGAAATGGGTTAGAGATCCCTACTCAGAAAGAAAGGAATCAAACTGCCATGTTCTCTGTAGACCTCAACCTCACAGGTGTGCTACAACAGAAGTAAGGCCCAAGGCTCCTGCTTAGACAGAAAGGAACTAAGTGCTTTGTTTTCTGTTAGATAGAGTTA